>JAWWEU010000080.1:3202209-3224132 GCA_035583155.1 Acropternis orthonyx | reverse complement strand
CCACTTCAGCCACTCAATATCTTTCCTGAACTGAGTGGCCCAGAACTGAACACAACACTCCAGGTGTGGCCTCACCAAGGCAGAGTGCAGGGGAAGGATCACTGCCCTCGTCCTGCTGGCCATGCTATTTTTTTATGAAACTGTTTGTTCTTTGAGGCAACTTTTCTTTGTAAAAACAAGCTATGCCAGTGTCACTGAGCCCTTCCTGGTGCTGGGTTTTCCTGGTGAGCATCCGCTCAGCAGCAGAACAGTCCAGGCAACGCTCCTGCTCTGTCAGAGCCCTGAAGGTGAGGCCCTTCACCCTTGTCTCTCAGAGTGAGATTTATCAGTGCCTAATGTGGGCTCATTTTTCTCTTGGCAAACAGAAGGAATGTTGGAGCAGGTCTGGAGTTGATGGTGGGTGGTGGTGGGTGATGGGGGGTGGATGCTGTAGCTGGGGCTACCTTTGCAGGAAGGCACTGCCTCAGGTGTGTAGTCCCCTCCCTAGGAGTTCTCTGTCCTTGGTGGCTTCTTGCACAAACCAGAACAATACCTGACGGAAGGAAGATTCTTTTGCCTAATTTAAGCCTATTTTGCCTTCTTTAAGCCTAATTTATCTCTTTTGTGGACATGGATGTAATGGCAACCTGTGAGGGTGGATGTGGGTCACCTCCAGCCTGGCAGAGCCAGAGGGTGACTGCAGCAGGTGGCATCTGCTCTCACTTGCAGGAGCTGCTCTCTGTTAGAGCTGTGCCTTGCTTAGTTGCCAGCAGTAACTTGCCAGTTTGCTCAAAATTAACTTGTGTAAATACACTTTGAGGTTTCCTAGAAATGCTCACCTTGCCGCCTCTATTCCCTGATGGGAGGTGTGAGTGCAGGCAGTGGGTGTTGGGTGGTGGAGAGGAGCAGGTTTCAGGAGTCCTTGTATTGGTGTCCTGGAGGCTGGAACCCAAAATGCAAGAGCTTCAAGTGTTCCTGACAGTCCCACCAGTGGCATGTGCCAGCTGTAAGTTACAGCCCTGGACTGCTGCTTTTGTGCCAGGAAAACTTCCTCAGGAGCAGCCCATGTCCGTGTCCTTGTGAGCAGCAGCTTTTGGGATATGAGCTCTCTGGGGAGGGCAGGTAAGAGGAATCCCCTGCAGCTCCTCAGAACAGCCTGTTCCTCCATCCTGCTTGGAAGCTTCTGGTTTTATTGTTACCTCTTCCATGTCCAGATTTCCTCAAGTTGCTCTTGCATGAGAGTGACGCCCCTTTCTTGCATCTGCATGATGTTAAAACCTATTCAGAATATTGCTAATGTACTGATGATCTGCAAAATCTTGGAGCTTGAGGAAGGCATGTGCTGGAGAGCTGGGAGCAGAACTGCCAGCTGAAATGTTGGTCATTGCCAGGGAGACCTGGGCTCCTGCCAGGCACCCCAGGAGGAGGATGAGTCGGGCTCTGGGATGGCTAGCACGGTCCGTGCTGATGCTGCTGCAGCAGCAGCCACGTTATTTCACGTGTCAGACACACAAGGATGCTTTGCCATCACCCACCCTACTGCAGAGCTTGCAAAGGGAGCACTTGGTGGTGGGTTTGAAAGGCATCCTGTGGTGTTCAGAGTGTTCCCAGCTGCAGACAGGAGTGCTGCAGGAGAGCGGCGGCGGGGCTGGGCACTCCGTGCAGGATGCAGTTTGCCACTGAGGATTAAAAATGCAGTTGAGGACTAGAGCTGTAAAAAGGTTTAATCCCATGTTCCGTTTTCTCCAAAAATATCCCCGGTAATGCGTTTTATCAGGGCATATCCTTCACCAGACAGTGCCCTGCAGAGGGCGGGAGGAGTGATGAAATGGTGTTTCTGCGAGGTGCCCCAAGCCAGTGAGCCTCAGCAGGCAGGCTGTGCACCTCAGAATCCACTGGTGTTGGGTATTTTATTACAGGAACTTTTGAGTCTTTTACTGCACATCACATTCAGGTAGATAAATCTGTTTCAAGGCTGGAAATGGAATCCTTTGTGAAAGGGCAATTGAACATTATTCAGTAGAAGTAATGAATTGGTCCTGTTCTAAATAGAGACAAATCACATTGTGACATGGAAGCTGATGTGAGCCCTGGGGCACACTGGCTGCAGGCCACTCCTGGAGGGATTTTCTCTGGTTCTTGGCCCAGAGGGGCTGGGGGAGGAAGGCAGAGCAGGACAATAACCCTTGGGAAATGATCCACGTGTGTGTGTTGGGATCAGTGTATTTCCTGCACTTGCTGCTGGGGTTTGAGGGTGTCTTAAGAGAAAAATTCATCCTGGATTGCTTTTAGCAGTAGGTTGACACTGTCAAATAGTTTCTGTTGCTCTGCCTGCAAATTTTTATCTGATGCAGGTAGTTGTGTTCAATTCTGAAAATGAAACCCTGGGGGCAAGTTCAGCTTTTCCCCAAATTAAATTTCTTCAGTCCATAGCTAGTGACAAACATCTTGCCTTTTCCATCCTTTTCTCCACTTCTGGAGTAATTTTTATTCCAATTTTCATCACTCGACCATTGCTTTGTGGAGTAATTCTGCACTTTATGGAGTAATTCTGCAGAAGCAGATGGGGTGAGGAAGGTGCAGGATGGGGCTGAGCTCTGCCACGTTCCTGCCCCATGGTGGGGATGGGGCAGCCTGGGCTGGGAGTGCTGGAATTTGCGTTTTCAGCTGCTGCTTCATGAGTAATAGTGCAGGGGATGAAAATGAACAGATACTGTTGAAATAGGATTGGTCCTTTGACTTTAGGAAATGAAAGAAGTGGGGAGGACACCCCCACCAAATTTGTTGCAGTAATTTTTTTTGTAATGGTAGGCTGGAACTGGCTATTTAACTTAATTTTCTTTTGTGTTTTACGGATCTGGGATGTGTCTTATAGAGTAGGGAATATTTACATCATGATATTCTGTGATATTTCTTTTGAGAAGTGATGTAAAGGGATTCTGGGGTTGGATAACGCCTGGCCGAGGTTACACCTTCGTGTGGACTCTCAGGACTGCCCTGTGTGAAGGTGTACATCCAGAATGAATGTCCTCAAATTCCAGTTTTCTGAGTGATGCCAGGGAGGCAGGACAGTCACACCTTTATCCCACCCACATGGTCCCTCTGAGCCAGCCCAGCCCTGTGCTGTGGGGTTGCCCAGGGCTGTAGGGGAGCTGCTCTGGCTCCAGGCTGCTTTCCCTTGGCAGCTTTCAGAATATCCCAGTGTCATGTTAGTGGGCAGGAAACACCTTCCAGGGAATGCTTGCTCCCTGTGGCAGTGTTCAGGGAAGCTTCATGAGCACCAGGCTTCACCAACAGGGATACAGCATTGGCCCTGCAGGCCTTTTCCTAGGTGATTTTCATAGGTAAGGCAGAAAATATGAAGCGCATGATGCTCCCAAATTGCAGTGCTTTGGGGTATAAGCACCTGTGACACAGAAGCATTTGGAGAAACCTGGAAGAGGAAGAGGAGCTTGTTGATCCCAGTGGACTCTCAGAGCGTGCCAGGACTCCTGAGACTTGTTTTGTGCATTGTGGATTTACAGAAGTCTTCAGGCTTGCCTCAGTGGAAGAAATACAGAAGTTTATTTGACTTTTTTTCCCCTCTCTCTCTCTCCCAGCCTATGCAAGCAGCAAGATGTCCCACAGACGAGCTGTCCTTAACCAACTGTGCTGTGGTGAACGAGAAGGACTTCCAGTCTGGGCAGTAAGTGTGCACTGCTGCTCTGGCAGCTGGAACCACAAAGGAATTGTATTCAAAGTTGGGGTGGATGGGGAGTGACATTTCGGGTTTGGAAAGGTAAATACAGGAGGTTAATTAACAAAACTCCTGTGTGTTTAGAGACCAAAACTTTAAATATGGCTCTTTCTGGGCATGGAAGATGCTAACATAATTCTGTTTCTCTGAAGGATTTCTTCCTTAGGAGCTGCATCTGCTTAACCAGTAGAATCACTGTTTTCATGAAGGACTTCAGGCCTGTTTGTGATCCTTTTTGTTTGTTTTGGTTTTGCTGTTGTTCCTGTTACATAGTTAGAATAGTTGAACTATTTCAAAAACATCTTTATCATTTAATTGTGTTACTTGGGCTATTTTCTTTCTTTCACATCATATGGAAGTGCTGAGCAGGGTGAGGAGAACTCCCTCTTGTTCTCAGGGTTTTCATGCACCAGAACAAAAGGGAAAAGCAGCCAGAGTGTGGGCACAACAAGTTGGATTCTTTAATTACAGTCCTGGGGTGGCTGATAGAACCTCACTCTGAGTTTTGCTTCTGTGGGAAAGGTAGAAAACAGATGAATTTTTCAGCTCAGCCCACACAGGAGGGTTTTGCATTAAAAGGAGCCAATTAACATGTTTGGTTTCCGTGCCTTGCTGCAGCTGTAGGGAGGCTCTCACAGATTGCAGGATGTAGGTTGTAGACAGAAGTAATTAATTTCAGCAGAAAGGGAATCTCACATGCAGCACAAGGCAGGAGAGCTTGGGTTTGAAAAATAGGGAAAAACTGTTAAAGGAGATACTGAATGATACACTCAGACCTTAGATGAAGAACCTGGCCCAGGTGAACTCTGCTAAGGGTGGAGGATACAGTGGTGCCGCACTGGGGGAACACAGGGATGTGTTTAGGACTGGCCTCTCTGTGCTGTCACTCAGCTCTGCTGCCCTGGTACCTGTCCTGGCCCTTGAGGGGTGAACTGAACTGTGATTTCAGGAGCCCAACTTGTGAGTATAAAATGCCAAACCAGAACAAAAGCACCCCCACTAAAATCCCTAAATGAGCAGAAATTTTAGAGCCAGAAGCAAGTGAAAGTGTATGCTTGGACAGGGAAGCGTCCTGGTCTGTTCCAAAGGTACTTTTCCCCAGGTAGATTTTTTCCAAAGTAATTGAGTTACAAAAATACCTGCACTGAGCATTGTACCTCATGCATTATAAAAACCTTAATTTCCTCCCATGTGGGTGTCCTGGAGGGACCCAGCTGCCAGACCTGCAGCCGCGGCTGCATTCCTCTCAGCCCCAGAGCCCTCTCCCGTGGCATTTGTGGAAGTTTGCGTGGAGCAGTGCCCTGAGATGTGCTGGGTGAGCAGCTGGACGTGGTTCTGGCTGCACTGATGCTCCTGGGGGCTGCTCGTTGGTGGCAGTGAGTGCTCCCACCGGCAGCAGCGTGTCTGGTTGGAGCAGAGGCTGCGGATTGCTGTGCGGAGCGCAGGGGAGCCGCCGGTGTGCCGGCAGCGCCGAGGGCTGCTCCCAGTGCTGCATTGCAGATCCCTGGCACCAGCCCCGCAGCGGCTCTGCCTCCTGTCCCACACCACCCCTGCCTGCACACAGTGGCTGTGGTGACAGTCCCACAGGGGGACAGCTCTGGCACTGCCGTTTGCTGCTCAGGCTGTGGAGCTGGAGTTTGACCTTGGACTGGGGAGATGGTTTGACCCCAGGATGCTGCTCTCCATCTTTTCATGCTTCACTTTGCACATCCTGTGAGTTGGGCAACGATGAGTCAGCGTTTGGTGCTGCAGGGGTTCAGGGCAGGCAATGCACTGTGTTTGGGGAAATCTTGAGTTCCTATGACCTGATAAAAACCTTGAGGACTCCTGGTGTAGTTTAGAGAGGGAAATAAGTGCTGAACATGCCCAGGCAGTGATGGGACAACAGCAGGGCAGCTTGTCTCAAAGGCAGTTTCCTTGTCCATGTTGAGAGCTGACTAATTCTTCCCTTTTATTCCTGCCTTTTCCATGGGAACACCATCCCTCCTATGTCAGGCCAGCTTAGTTATCTGAGGAGCCCTTGAGGAGCCTTGCTGAATAATTGCTGTGGGTTTCCAAACATGCACCAGAGGAATATCTGCCTGTAGGGATCAGATGCTTGCTGGCACCTCTGCAGACACCTGAGTCATCCCCTCCCATACAAGAGCCCTGCTCCTTCTTCTTGAACATCAACACTGATGCACACGCAGCTTAATGTCTGCTGGAGCTTCTGTTGCTGTGCTCAGCCTGGCCAGCAAGTGTGCCAGCAGGTTCCTGGGCCCAGCCTGGAGCCCTGCCTAAGAGCTGGCATCACACACTGTGGTTCTCACCGTTCCAGACAAGGCTTTCTACACGGAGTGGTGCAGCAGTTTCACCTGGAGGGCTCCTGGGAGCTGCCTGGCCCTGGTGGTTCATTGTTCCTTTTGTTCATTTATAAGCAGAAGCTCTTAATGAGGATGAGATTTTCCCCCATGTGTCTCCATGAGCTCTCTGAGCTCCTTCCTGGTGAACATCAATGTAGAAAAATGCATTTAGTTTTTCTGTTACTGCCTGATTTTGCACATTTGTAATACTTAAGTTGGTTTCAGCCTGTTGGAAGCTGCCTGCTCCTGCTGTCTTTGAGAAGAAACATGGTTGTTCTTGTGCCTTTTGCAGATTTTTCTCACAGAACCTGTCAGGATTTGACCTTTATCAATATTTTCTTTCAGAAGGCTGATTTTTTTTCCCCCCTGTTTTTCCTTACCCCCCCCTTTTTTATTCCTGGCATCTCCGTGCCTGCTGTCAGGCTCTGCTGTCTTTCTGCTTTGTTGGAAACGTTGTTGGTGAATTATATGCTCCAATATAGTGATTTTAATTTGTACCAGATCCTTGTTGATATTCCCTTCCCCCTGCAGTATTTTTGCTTTCTTGCAGTTTGCAAGTGAAACCCAGCAGTGATGGAGTTTGTTTCTTCCTGCAGGGACACTGAATCTCTGTGTGTTGAAGTCACTGTTGTGCACACTGCTCAGGATCCATGTCAGGCTTAAGAAGCTTTAATCTTTGGTCTTTTCATGTCTGATGAGCTGCTTCCAGTAGGGTGTTAGTTGTCACCAGGTGTGTTTTGTGGTGGAGTATCTCAGTAGCAGAGCTGGAACTTGTATGTTGCCTATAGACACGTTTCTCTTGCACTCTGCAGTGTCACAGCTTGTGTGTAGATACTCATTTGGATTACTGAGGGTGTGCTGGAGTCCACCTGCTTTCAGTCCCAGATTCCGGGACTCTTCTCTGTTTTATCTACTGCTCAGTTTAAAATGAGCAGTCCTTGGAGCATCATTCCATCTGGGAAGGATCACCTGCCCATCCCTGCTTGCAGTGCTCTCCCTATTCACGGATCACAGAATGGTCTGGGTTGGAAGGGACCTTGAAGATCACATTGTTCCACCCCCTGCTGTGGGCAGGGACACCTCCCACCAGCCCAGGTTGCTCCAAACCCCATCCAACGTGGCCTTGGACACTCCCAGGGCTGGGGCAGCCACAGCTTCTCTGGGCACCCTGTGTCAGTGTAGCCTCTTCCTGCCTGAGGTCACCCACCTGTGCTGCAAGGCTGTGGTGCTGGCTCAAGTTGAGCTCGTTGTCCAGAGGGATCCCAGATCTTCCTGGACCCCAGTTGGCCCCCAGCCTGTACTGGTGCATGGGATTGTTCCCTCAGGTGGAGGACTTTGAATTTTCCGCTCTTGAACTTGGTGGGACCTGCCGAGGTCCCTCTGAACAGCAGCACTGCCAGGTGCGTGTGGCTGAGGAGCTCTGTCCCTTTGGCTGCTCAGCAATGAGGGGCTTAAATAGTTTTGGCCCCACGTGGACCCCTGGGGTGAGGACACCCCAGTGATGTCCTGCAGCTGGATTTGCACACCCCAGGGACAGCCTGTATCCTGGCAGTGTCCGTGAGGGTGTGGAAAGTGTGGCTAATGTTGGGATGACCAGTATCCCCAGCTCTCCCTTCAGCCCCAGAGCTCACCAGTTCACCACAGAAAGCTGTCAGACTGGGTTTTCCTTTGTAAATCCATGCTCACTACTCCTAAATCCATGCTAAAAGTGACTCCCAGGGCTTTTATATGTTTGACTCCTGGGACTAGTTGCTCCATCACTTTCCTAGTGACTAAGGTGAGGCTGACCAGCTGTGGATCCTCCTACCTGAGGACAGGAGTGACATCTGCTGTCTCCCAGTCCCCACAAACCTTCCCTGTTGCCAGCACCAGTAAATGCCTTGCTCTCCACAGTAGCATTTGTAGGGAACATCCCCACCTCTAAGAGGTTCCTGGATTTGTGCCAGGGGCAGGAGGAGGAGGCAAGGGAAGGGTGTGTGTGGGTTTTAGGCAGCTGATGGGTGACTGGGCCAGGGCCAGTGAGGACTCAGTTCAGTGCCTGCCTGACCTGGGAGCTGCGTGTCCCTGTGATGGGTTGAAAGTACTTCTGACCCTGCCAGGCCTCTGAGTGCCAGCAGCTCCTGGAAGGGATTGCACATGGCCCTGCCTGCTTGGGCTGCAGCTGCCAATGGCTCCTGGTTTGGGTTGCACAGGCCACTGTTTCCTCTTGTCTCCAAGAGCCACATGTTCTTCTACCATGTGGCTGGAGCTGTTGAGCACACAGGATGTGGCCAATGCAGATCTGCCCCTAGAAAGTGCTGGGTTGGCTGTGCCTGTGCAAATGGAGGTATATGGAGCATTTGTGCGTGGAAAACATGGACTGCATAGAGGTAGGAAGGCCTTCAGTGTGGCCTTGTTCTCAGCACAGCTCGTCCTGCTCCTTGTTTCTGACTGTGGCTACGGGGGGACACCACAAGCTGGTACCTCGTCACCCCAAGGGTGTTGCAGTGCAGGCAGCTGGGAAGAGGAAGATGAGGTGCAACCTGATTCCACCATTGCCCTCGTCACCAGTGCACACAAATCCCAGGTTCCTTTGCTTTCTTCTGCCAACAGGCAGTGTGCCTATCACATGATAAGAGCTATCAGGCATAGTCTGAGGAGAGCCATAAGCAGCTTTTGAGTATCTTGGTTGCTGACAGCTAAAACTGTGAGTGTGACAGACAGGCACACGCCAGTGCTGCTGCTGGGTCTGCCCCTCACTGCTTGCATTGCTGGTTTTGTAACAGTGTTCCTGGCCTTCAGACAGGATCACAGGATCACTGAGGCTGGAAAAGACCTCCAGGACCATTGGGGCCAGCCTTTGGCTGATCCCCACCCTGTCACTAGCCCAGAGCACTGAGTGCCGTATTCAGTCATTCCTTGGACACCTCCAGGAGTGGGGACTCCAAACTTCCCTGGGCAGCCCCTTCCAATGCCTGGCCACCCTTTCCATGGAGAAATTCCTCCTGCTGTCCAACCTGCCCCTCCCCTGGCACAGCCTGAGGTCCTTCCTTCCCCTCCTGCCCCTGTTCCCTGGGAGCAGAGTCCAGTCCCCCCCTGGATCCATCAGGGAGTTGCAGAGCCAGACGGCCCCCCCTGAGCCTGCTTTTCTCCAGGCTGAGCCCCCCCAGCTCTCTCAGCCCCTCCTGCTGCTTCAGCCCCTTCCCAGCTCCATTCCCTTCCCTGGCCACGCTCCAGCCCCTCAATGTCCTCCTTGCTGTGAGGGGCCCAGAACTGCACATGGCCCTCGAGGTGTGGCCTCAGCAGTGCCAGCACAGGGGGACAGTCATTGTCCTGGTCCTTTGGCCACACTATTTCTGATACATGCCAGTGCCTTCTTGCCCACCTGGGCACACTGTGGCTCATGTTCAGCTGCTGTTGACCAGCACCCCGAGCTCCTTTCCAGCTGGGCCACTTTCCAGTCACTGTGATCCTGCTTTTTCCAGCCACTTAAATGCTGTGTGAGTTCAAGCTCAGTTGATCATCAGGAGGAACAGCCTCAGGGCCTGTGTGAATTTGCCTTTCGTACAGAAACTCCTTCCATTTTCTTCTATGATCAGACTTCTAAACTACAGTGGACTAAAGACACAGACTCAGGCTTCGTCATGCAAAAAGCAAAAGGCAAAAGCTTGTTATTAACTACAACCTTATCTTTTATTCTATTTTTCTACTGTTTTTTTCTACTATTTTCCCATGCTCATCTATGCTACATCTCATTGGCTAGGTGTTCTTGTCCGTGAGTCTTAGACCATCTTCTGATAGGTGCTCAGCATCCCTCTTCATGCTGGTCAGTCTCAAAACACGCTCTTGTTTTCTACGGTTGTTTTTCTCTTTCTTCTGCTTTCCCAGGCCTGGCCCAAGGACACAGGTGGTGTTTTCTGCTGCTTTCCCAGGCCTGCAGCCACATCCTCTCAAGGCCAAAGCTGCCCACAGCCCAATAGTTTTCCACACTAAACAATATACTGAGATCCCTGTGTGGGCTTTGCATCTGCTTCTGGTTGGAATCACATGTGAGGATAGTGCTTGTGTTGGGGTGAAAAGCTGATGTTTTGGTGTTAATGCCTGAAATGTGAAACCAGTATATTTTCAGCTGTAGCAGCCTTGATGTTTGTGGTTCTAGTTTGGTTCCCTCACACTTGTGCAGTGCAATTGCTGAAGTAAAGGGTTCCTGGAGGGGATGTAAATAATTGTTATGGGTACAGTGTCTGGCAGCTGGGCTTTGAGATCACCTTATACCAGGGAGGGTGACGGGCTCCTGTCTCACAGCTGCGTGCCTGCACTGTGCCGTGGCTCCGCTACCTTTGGTTTTCCTCCGTAGCACCAGAGATAAGCTGGATGTTTCTTTTGAATTGTCACAGCTCTGTGAGCAGTGCAAACTCCTCCTGGTACATATCAGAGTAAAATTCTGCTCTCTCTTGCAGACACGTTGTTGTGAAGACCTCTCCCAACCACAAGTACATCTTCACGCTGAGAACCCACCACTCGGTGGTCCCTGGCAGCATCGCCTTCAGCTTGCCCCAGGTATGGGATGGCTCCACTTCCTGCTTTGCTGTGGAATAAGCAACTTCTTTGGGATCAGGGTTGAAGATAAGTCCTGATTGGAGGGAATGTATCTGGGAAATTTTATTTCTGACAGCAAAAGTTCAAGCAGACTTTTACTACAACTGAACTGACCATGGTTATATTGCTTTGGTCTATTTTTAGCACATGGTGAGATACAGATACTGGAAAAGGTGTAATTTAACCTTTTAAAAGCCCACCAGAAGCAAACCATTTGAAAAAGTAAACCCTAGCAACGTCTGCCCTTCCTTGTGAATTTTTATTGTTCCCTGTTTTCTCTTGAATATAAAGGATTTCTTTGCTGTGTTTTTCTCCTTTTAAGACCTGCCTGAAGTTTTATTGACTACATCCAGTCATTGCTGGTATTTTTAGATGAAAAGTACAAGGAAATGCATAAAATAAAAAGACCCCAAACTTTGTTTCCTCTTCTTTAACTAAGTCATTATTAGATGTTAAATGATAGTTAGAATAAATAATTGATATCATTAACATCTAAATTGCAAAATGAACCTTGTAGCCTCTAACTGCTCACCCTGAGTCGCATGATGTGAAGCTGCAGCAGTTGTGGTCAGGGACTCAGTGCTGTCTCTGACCTCCCTGCCAGGAGCTGCTCCCCAGCCCGGTCTCTGTGCTGCAGACACAGGCTGGTTTGGCTCGGCACAAGTCCTGGCTCAAGCCCCACAGTGACAGTTTGCTTCCTGACATGCTGTCGGGGCTTGGCTCTGCCCGCGTGGGTGGGTGAGGGGTTGTCTTCTCCCAGTGCTGCGGTTGGTGGTGCCCAGACTGCTCAGCAGTGATCAGCAGAGGGGCTTGTGTCCCAGGGTTCGAGTGGATGCACTCAGGTCTAGGGTTGGTTTTTGTAGGTTCCAGTTGTTGTTGTAGAGCCAGGAGAGCTCCTCTGCCGAGGGAGGAGGCTGGCACTCACCTCACAGGAGTGGCTCTGGTAGTGCTTTATTTCACAGGATCATAGAACTGTTTGGGTTGGAGGGATCTTGAAAGGCTGTTTATTCCAACTCCCTTCCCAACACCTTCCACTAGACCAGGCTGTCCTGTCCAGCTTGACCTGAATGTTCCCTGGAATGGGACATCCACCACCTCTCTGGGAAACCTGTGCCACAGTTTTTCCACCTTCACTGTATAAAATGTCTTAATGTACACCCTTTTAATTTAAAGCCATTTCCCCTTTTTCTGTTGCTACAGGCCCTGCTAAGAATTCTGTTCCCATCTTTCTGTTAAGCCCCATTCAATTATTGAAAGGCTGCAATGAGATCTCCCTGGAGCCTTCTCTTCTCCAGGCTGAATGAGCCCCATGCCCTCAGCCTGTCTCCATAGCAGAGGTGCTCCAGCCCTGCTCATTTGAGTGTTCCTGATGCTGGTTTTAATTTCCCAAAGCCTTGGATGTTTGCAACCAGTGTGACACCAAGTGCGTATCTGCTGGTCATGTTCATGGATGTGATGTCCAGGCACAGGCTCTGAGGCCTCCAGAACGTCTCTTTGTTGTACTTCCATCTACATGTGAAGTGTTTGACCACCTTTGCTCGGTGATAATTTTGCCTCTGAACTCGTAACACCAAAATCTGTGATCACCCAAATGAACACAGGAGTTGAGCTGTGTCTCTTGCCACAGAGCAGGTCCTGACTAATCTTCCCCCAGAGGGTGGTGGGCACTGAGCAGGCTCCCCAGGGCAGTGGGCACGGCCCCGAGGCTGCCAGAGCTCCAGGAGGGTTTGGCCAACGCTCTGAGGGACAGGGTGGGATTGTTGGGGTGTCTGTGCAGGGCCAGGGGTTGGGCTGGATGGTCCTTGGGGGTCCCTTCCAATTGAGGATATTCTGAGGATATTGGAGAGGATGTAAGGAGGGAAATGGTCATTTGTAAGCATGGTCATTGTATTCCTTGTCCCAAACCTTTTCCTTCCACAAGAAAAGGCAAATAGGAATGACCATAAAGTACAACATTTCAAATGTGATCTCACCAGAGCTGCGTGTAATGATTACATGTGTCTGTGATTTGTGCCTCTATTTGATACCTGAGGGACCCTGAACATAGCACAGCCTGTGCTGGGGGCTGTGAATCCACAGCAGCCAGTCTGCAACACAGAAGCCTTTGGGAAAATCCCATTTTTTCAATTATGCCAGAACTGTTGGCTTTGTAAAGGTCACAGATTTTCTTGTCACATCATTATTGAACCATTTCTCACTTCTCCTGCAGTTCTGTGTGGCACGAATCTTTCTACAGGTGTTTGGAGGGACCTGAAGGATTTGAACAGTGTCACTCTTGCTGGTTCTCTTGGCTGAGGCAGCATTGCACCTTGAAGCACTGTGGAAGTGCAGCTGCTGTACCTGTGCAAGCCTTTGAAATGCTCAGAGTGTGTAACAGCTGCTCTGGTGCCTGGGTTGTGCTCAGCACCTGGGCTGTGGCCAAAAGCCCCATCCAGCACCAGAACTTCTGCAGGATAATGGGGAGACCGGGACTAGGAGGGAGGAGGTTGGACAGAACAGCCTCCTGAGGTCAGGGATAGAATTATTTAAAGAGATTATTCCATGTTTTTGACTTGTTTCCTGTTAATTTGGGATATTCCATTCTGTCCCTTCGGTGCTGCTAAAGGTTCTCATGGGAATCCTGCTCCTCTGGGTGAGGAGGCAGCCTTTGAGTGGGCAGGTGTTCGGGAGGACTGGCTTCCTGACATTTTTGTCTTGTTTCCACAGAGAAAATGGGCTGGACTTTCCATTGGACAGGAGATCGATGGTAAGTCATTCGGCAGTGGGATCGTGATGTGTTTGCAAAAGCTGAATTTGTGTTTCCATCCTGAAGTGAATCCAGACTGGGAAATCTCAGGCCTTCAGCCCTGCCTCAGGTGATGAGGCCCTTGTGAGGGAAGGAGCTGCTGTCCTGCCGGCAGGCTTTCTGCATTTAACGTTTTCCAAACCTGGCTATTTTGGCTGTTTCTTCCGACTCCTGCTGGTGTCTGTGTGGGACATCAGTGTCCACATGCAGATGTGAACCTTGAGCATGTCCTGGGTAGTCTGTGCCTGGGTCTCGGGAGAACACTCACCAGCTAACAGAGGACAGCTCTTGTTGTTGGGGATATTCTTGGCATCTAAATTGGAGTCATGAAAACGGGGAGGTTTCAGTGCCCAGAGCTGTCAGAAGCGGGTCTGGAGTGCTGAGCTTTGTGAGCAGCACTGATGTTTGCACCAATAACAGAATATTCTGCAGCTTGAGGAAAGGACAGGGATGCCATTGTGAAGATTGAAGATTTGTGTTTCAATATCGAGTCTTAATCGAGGCTCCCAAGCCCTGAGCAGTGTTTAGAGGAGAGCAGTTAGCTCTTTCTTTAATTCATGCTGTCTGTCACCCCGGTTTGGGAACCATCTGTCCTCTCTGTTTTGGGAATGGCTGGGTCACTGTCAGGTGCAGCTGTTGAATCTGCCTGTAGCTGCTGGAGTATTGAGCAGACCCCTGGCAGGAGCTTGTTGCAGGAGGGTCTCCATGTTCTTTGCAGCAGCAGGTCAAGGTACTGGATCATGCTTTGGACTGTCGGGGGTCACCTCCTGTGCTCCAGGGGAGGCAGCTCGCTTGGCTGGCTTGTGGTCTCTGAGGTGGAGCAAACAGTTCCTTAGGCCATTGTGATTCCAGGGAATTCCCTCCTTTGGGGCTGTGGGCAGAGCTGGTGCCCAAGGGAGGAGGGCTGTGGCTGAGGTGCTGTCAGGGATGCTCACTCCTGGCTATTTGCTTTCCTGGCCCTGTGCTCTCAGCAGGTCCGTGGGCATGGATCATACTCAGGTGTGAAGTCTGATGTGTTTGCAGTGACAGGCTGCAGGGGGCCTGTTTGCCTCTCTGCACATGTGGATGCCTCACAGACCTTGCTGAGGAGCTGGGATTTTAATGTGGAGAAAAAGAGGCTGAGGGCAGAGCAGACCTTATTGCTCCATACGAATACCTGGAAGGAGGGTGGGAGGTGAGACTTGGCTTCTTCTCCCAGGGAGCAAGTGACAGGACGAAAGGAAATGGCATCAAGTTGTGCCAGGCGAGATGTATGTTGGATATTGCGGAAAATTTCCTCATGGAAAAGGCTGTGAAGACTTAGAACAGACTGCCCAGGGCAGTGGGGGAATCCCTATCCCTGGCAGTGTCCAAAGAACCTGCCACTGGGGCACTTGAGGACATGGGTTAGTGGGGACCATGGTGATGGTGCTGGTTGATGGTTGGGCTTGATGATCTTAGAGGCCTTTTCCAACCTTAATGATTCTGTTACTCTGATTTTTTTGCTACCTGGTTTTGTTTTGTTTTGTTTTATTTTTTTTAACCTGTACTGGGGGGAGACCCATGAATTATTTTGGTTGCTGATCATGTGCCAATGCGTTTTAGTACTAAAGTTATTTGGGGCAAGAAGCACCGATGTCCTGTGTGACCAGCTGGTAGGGCAGGTTTGTGACTGTGCTTGGCCCAGCCCTGCTGCAAACGGCCCAGCTGTGTGGGAGCCCAGCTGTGTCAAGAAAAGTACCACAGTGATTCTCTGCAGTGACTAAATGCCCTCTGACTGCCTGCTGGGTGGGGGCTTTGTGGGGCTGTTCTGCAGGGAGGGACAAGTGGTCACAAACCTGGGGATTGCCAGGGCTCACGTTTTATTGTGGTCCCCTAGCAGTGTGCAAACTCTTGTAAGTGTCAGCTGTAAGTGCAGCCCATGGCTCAGGGGAACAGGGATGATCCCCTGAGCCCCCAGTGGTATGGGAAAGGTTTTCCAGGTGAGTGGTTTGCCGGGTGGGAAGGCTGAGTGCTGTGAGTGGGTGTCCTGCCTTTCAGCTCCATCAGCTCCAGTGTTCCCACTGGAGATGCACACCTGGAGCTGGGGCTGGTTGTTCCAGGTGCCTTCCCATCCCCAGGAGGTCCTTGCTGCCTTCCCATCCTGCCTCTCTGGGACATTCCAGGCTCTTGGAGCTGGTGCTGTGCGTTGCTGGTGGGGCTGTTGGGGGTTCTCCTCCGAGCCAGACACCCCCAGCAGTCAGGCCTGAGTGCAAGGGCTACTCCTGTGCAGTTGACTCCTCAGCCTGTGATGTGACCAAATCCAGGGACTGATGTTCTTTCCAGAAGGTTTTCCTTAACAAAGCCCTGAGGTTTGGCAAGTAAAAGGAAATGACTGTAAGGTGAGAGGAGCTCCTGTTGTGCCCTTGCAGGACCAGAGGGATAACCCTGCTGCCATACCTCTTTTGGAAAGATCTCCATCTCATACATACACCGTAGCTTAGGGAGTGTTTGTGGTCTATCCCTGTTTCCTGGAGGATCCTTCTTTGACAGCTCTTTCCTGGGTGACCCTGTGTGTGTGTGTGTTGTGATGACCTCTGTGTCTTCTGATATCACCTTCAGCCAGGGACATGCTCTCTTTGTTTTTTTCACATGAACAAGTGCCGTATCCGAGCGTGCTGGAGCCCTGTTTTGAGATCCCATCTCCCAGGGTCTGCAGGTTCCTTCTGGAGCCTTTCTACAGACAAAGGCTGGGCAGGAAGTCATAGATTGAGTGAAGGACCTTACCCTTTTCCCCCTCCTGCTGCTTTATCCATACCAGTGACTTCTGTAGCAGAGGAGACTGTTCTCCACATTCAGAGCAAACCTTTCACACTCCCTAGACTTCTGCAGGATCACTGGTGTCTGTCCCCTGCTGCAGCCTGGTCAGGGGCTTGCTGGGCCAGCCTGTTTGTGAGACCTCAGCTGTGCTGGCAGTGTCCCTGGTGCTGGGACCATGCTGCTCTTTGTTTCCATCCTTTTGCCCTGTTTCTTTTCCATCCTCTTCCCTCCAGCAGCACCAGGTTGTTTTTGACGTGCTGTGGCTGTGGGTTTCAGCTGCAGTGGGCAGTGGCTGTGCAGTGCCTTCCCTGCTCCTTGGCTTTCTGCCCCTCTCAAGGCTGTCCAGTTGATCCTGTGTTACTGGAGGTAACCTGGGAATCTCAAGATAGGCCCAGGGACACTTTTGGGGTTAGGGGCTGCTTTCTTGGTGTCAGAGCTGAAGGACAGTGGATGACGTGCTTCCTTCTGGGCTGCAGAGGCTTCACAAGCAACTTTGCTGCACTTAAACATGCACTAATTAACTTCTGCTGTCTTGTCTGCAGAAGAACTTGGCAACCTGTTGCCACAGAGAACCAGTGATGGCCTCTTGTCATTGCCAGTTGGACAAGACTGCCCTTAGTGCTGGCTTTGGGCTTTGAAAGACACGTCCTCCAAACCCTTGGGATGCAGCTGTGTGATATCACAACATGTATGAATTTGCTCTCACTGTCCTCATCCCCCAAACCTTGTGTGGTGTTTGACCTGTTTTAAAGGTTAATTAGAGTTTTTTACAGCAATGCAGGGATTTTCAGTGGAAATTTTACTGTGTTTTTGACCTTGAAGTAGAACATGGATGTCAGGGAAACGAGGGCCTCTCTCAGAAACAATACATTCACTTTTACCAGGTGCTCATTTTGGAGGGAAGAACATGTACTGCCAATTGCTGCTACCCTGGGGGGGCCCTGCTGTTCTGAGATGTGCTGGTTCTTTGTTTTCCACCAGTGTCCTTGTACAGTTTTGACAAGGCCAAGCAGTGCATCGGCACCATGACCATCGAGATCGACTTCCTGCAGAAGAAGAACATCGACTCCAACCCCTACGACACTGACAAGATGGCTGCAGAGTTCATCCAGCAGTTCAACAGCCAGGCCTTCTCTGTGGGCCAGCAGGTGGGCTTTGCTTTGGGATTTTAGGGCTAAAATGGCTTTAAGTACCATGGACTTGTGAGGGAAGATCAGGAGCGGGCCAAGGCACTGACTGCTGCAAAGGGCAGGAATTGTTTGTTGTGTGAATGGTTTCTTTATGAAAAGTCAAACCATCCTGACTGGGGAGCATGGGGAAAGCGGGTTAAAATCTGTCTTATCCTTGACTAAAGAAAATCCTGAGGCTTGGAAGAGCTGGAGTCCCTGCATTGTGGCCTGGTTGGATTAGGAGCAGCTCCTGGAATCTTTGGAGAAGTCACTTTTTTCTCAAGGTCAAGATGAACTTGTCTCAGTGGAGCCTCTCAAGTTTAGATATAGAGGAGAAGTTTAGGAAGGAATCCTTCCCTGTGGGGGTGGGCAGGCCCTGGCACAGGGTGCCCAGAGAAGCTGTGGCTGCCCCAGCCCTGGGAGTGTCCAAGGCCAGGTTGGACGGGGCTTGGAGCAGCCTGGGCTGGTGGGAGGTGCCCCTGCCTGTGGCAGGGGGCGGCACTGGGTGGGCTTTGAGGTCCCTTCCCACCCAAACCATTCCATGATTCTGTGATTTATTGCTGCTCTATGGACTTCAGCAGTAAGACAGGAATGAAGTATTTCCCTTGGGGATCTTGGATTGCTGTTGTCCCTGCAAATGCTTCTGGCCCTGTAGAGCTCTCTGTGACAGCCTTTGCTTTGCCACCTTCTCAGAACAGGTCGAGGTTGGTCTCTCTGTAGTTTACAACTTGCAGGATGTGAACCTTAATCCAGTTGGAAATGTAATCTTGGAGGAAAGGAATTGTGCAGCCAGCCTGGTTTTCTGTGGGATGGACCCCACTTCTCATTACATTCATCCTGTCTCATTAGCACTATCCCTGAGGTATCTTTGTCAAACTGAAATGTGATGAAGCATCTAAAAGTTTTGAGCTAAATTGTTCTCCTTGCCTGGCACCAGTAATTAAAGTGAGAGGAAAATGTCATGAGATGGTACAGAACATTGAGCTGTGGAGAAAAGGGGGTGAAGAGAAGCTTTTCTTGGAAGGAGAATTCTTCTTAGAGTTTTTCCATTTGACTTCATGTTCTGCAGCTTGTGATCTGTTCCTCTGAAGCTGGGGCAGGGAAAGCACATGGTCAGTACCCCAGGCAGGGTAAAAACTGCATGGGAGCTGTTGGGTGGTAAACTCTGTCTTCAGGCCTCTGTCCCTTCAAATCTTGGTAGTGTTGTGAAATCCCTTTTGGCTTTTTATAATGAGCTTTCTCCCTCTCCACAGCTTGTGTTCAGCTTTAATGACAAGCTCTTTGGGCTGTTGGTGAAGGACATGGAAGCCATGGACCCCAGCATTCTCAAAGGGGAGTCTGGAACAGGCAAAAAGCAGAAGGTGAGCTCCCAGGAATTCCTGTGCATTCCTCAGGGACATTCAAGTCCTCCTCAAGTCCCTGCTGCCAGGAGCAGTTCAGGTGACCTGCACCTGGAGAAGTCACAGTTGTCTCACCTGGTTGTTGTGTCAGAGAAGGCAAAGGGCACTGGCTGCAGTTCAGTGCAGTCCCCACTGAGGTCCAGAGCTGGGGAAGAGACAAGGAATATCTTCGGGGCTTTGTGTTCTAATTCATGGAAACAGCCTCTCTTGAGCCTTTTTGTCTGCCAGATATGTCCAGTTTTGATTTTTCCTTCTGTACAAAGGACATGATTTCATTTTCTTCTTTACTTGCTGAAGGAAAATAGTTGGGTTTGAACTGAAACAATAACTTAAAAAAGCCAATTTATTATACTGATGAACTTCTGCATTTGTTTTTTTTTTTATAGATGTTGGTATTTCTCATTCTTCCCAGTGACTTTTGTAGTGGAGCTTTTGCTGCTGTCTCCTGTCTCCTGTGATGGTTTTGGGAATATCTGAGGAGCAATCTGAAGCTGAGCCTGTAATTAATGTAATTATTTGTTTCTCTCCCTTTTACAGATTGAGGTTGGTTTGGTTCTTGGGAACAGTCAAGTTGCCTTTGAGAAAGCTGAGAACTCCTCTCTCAATCTGATTGGTGAGTGCCACTGTTCCCAAACAGAGAAATTATGCTTGAAATCTGCTGCTTTTCAGGCCTTGGAGACTTGATTGCCTCAAAGTTTTGGTTTTTAATTCACTCCTAGGCCTAGGTTAGAAAAGCAAAGTGGATGAGTAGATCCAGCAAAAGCCATCAGCCAGCTGGAATACTTTAATTCTTTAAACATCAGAGAATGATGTTTTCAGGGACACTGACAAGGCAACAGCTCTTTCACTAAATGTAATGAAAAGAACAGGGAGTAGGAAATTGAGAACTTTTTTGGATGTGTAGCCAAAATTTCAAAGTGAGCACGAACTTCTGGACATCCCATGTCAGGGAGCTCTCACCTTCCAGGAGAGAGGACAGATCAAAGTCCTGCTGCTCAGAAGCTGGTGGGAGCTGCAGAGCAGCCCGGGGGTCACTGTGTGTGTGGAACTGTTCACAGAGTGTAACAACACAACTGTGAGCTTTGACTTAGAGAGACACTTTCTTAAACCTCGGCTAAACAAATCTCTGTGTGCAGTATCAGACTTTGCTGTCAAAGACATTGGGGAATAATGAGTGGAAAGAAAGTGGTGTAGGGGTAGGGTTGGATCTGGAGTGTTCCCACAGAGCCACCAGCTTGAGTGTGAGACTGGGACCACAGAGTGGGCACTGAGGGCCCTTTCCTGCAGTGGCCCTGGGAAAGAGGGGCTGTGGTGGTTTCCTGCAGAACAGGTGCACCCTCTGCTCCTCTGGCTGTTCCTTTCTTCCCAGTGTCAGGAGGTGGATGACACTTGAATTCCAGCTGCAGATCCCTCCCTTGCTGGTGATGTGGCTCCAGCCATTCCTTTCTGGGTGTGATTCAAGTCCTGTACTTGAAGAGACACTCTTATTTTTATTTTTTCTCATTTTCCTTTCATATTTTTTTCCGTTTTTCTGGAATATTGTGAGCTGAGGAAACTTTTTTTGCTGCTGCTCCTCCAGAGATCAGGAGTGTCAGGGGCAGCTGCAGGGAGGGGCTCAGGGAATTTGGCCAGCTCAGGTGAGCACTCACCTGGGGTTAATACTGAGTGTTTTCCAATGGCACTCAGAGCACAGCTTTGCTTGACTGGGAGTGCTCAGTGCTGTGAGAATTAGTTACAGAAACAAACCACCTGAGGGGGGCCACTGGGGACAGGAGAGCTCAGCTCATCCAACACTGTGGCCGAGGCTGAGGTTTGATGCTGCCCTGCAGTGCCACGTTGCCCCCGGGGTGGGGCTGGGACTTGGTGTTCTGCAGTCCTTCCAAAAACAGGGGGATGTGAGGTTGTGGTGAAACCACCCCCTGCACCTTCTGCAGGGCTTTTGCCTGAACACACAGCCTGTGCTGGAACCCCAGCAGAGGTCCGTGGACTGAGCTGCAGATGGCTGCAATTAAGCATCTTAACGAGGATACAGGTGTTAAGATCACCAAGTGAAGGTTGGGCAGGGCAGTGACTTTGTGCCTGTGACCACAGGATTGCAGCAGTTCCGTTTTCACTCTGACAGGACAGCTCTGGGGGTGTTAAATAATTGTTCATTGAGGCAGAGCAAGCAGGAATATTGTACTTGGTTGATATTCAAAGCCATGTAATGACCTGTGATCTCCCTCCTGGCACATGTGGGTGTGAGCAGAGGTCCCAGGGGAGGGCTGGTGGGTTGGGAATAGGGATCCTTCCCCTGGGATTCTATTTCATTGTCTGCAGACAAGACAAAAGAGCTGCTTGTGCC
This sequence comes from Acropternis orthonyx, assembly GCA_035583155.1. Lineage (NCBI taxonomy): Eukaryota > Metazoa > Chordata > Aves > Passeriformes > Rhinocryptidae > Acropternis > Acropternis orthonyx. The sequence continues at coordinate 3,203,021 of JAWWEU010000080.1, read as the reverse complement.
TCGATTTACTTCTGTCAAATTGGTACTTCATTTAATCTCCTCATTGATCTGAGGCAGAGCTGCTTAATGTGCTTTGTTGGTCTCTGGAGAATTGTAAAGTTCTGAATAATTAAATTCTGAGAGAGGAGATGAAAGTGAAGTGAGTGTGCTGAGCTCTGCCTCCAGTAAAGGGCCTGCTTTGTTTCAATAGAGAAGAATTGTAATAATTATTTAAAAAAGTCAATTCTATTTCTTGCACTGAGCATAAAATTGTGTTATGAAACCAATGGATGAAGTTTTAATCCAATCTGCAAGAATTTCACCGTGCTGAGGTGCAGCCAGAAGGGGGGGGTGTAGGCCAAGCTCTGCAGGAGCAGGAGCAGCCCTGGCTGAGGGGTCTGAGCTGAGCTGGAGTGCAGCACTGGGATAATGAATACAGGGGGACTGGTGGATCTGCTGCCTGTGCCCTGCTCAGCGCTGGCTGTTGGGGCTCTGGGTCACACGTAGAGCAGAGCTGGCCCCGGTGTGTTGGTCGGAGGTCTGATCTTGTTTGTTTGTTTTGCTGCCCCTGGAACTGAAATATTGAATCCAGGTGTGTTTATACCAAGATTAAAGCAGTCTGGCTCAGCTAACGCAGACCTGTTTGCTGTACTGACTGGACCCTGGATGCTCATTCATTACCTGGCTCAACTTGAAGTACCTCTAGGAGAATTTATGGAACAGATCAGCAAAAGGCACAGTTGTTTGCCATGGTTAGATATTGGGAAGGAATTCTCCCCTGGGAGGGTGGGCAGGCCCTGGCACAGGGTGCCCAGAGAAGCTGTGGCTGCCCC
>JAWWEU010000080.1:3173874-3189144 GCA_035583155.1 Acropternis orthonyx | reverse complement strand
CAGGAGGGTTTGGGCAGCGCTCTGAGGGACAGGGTGGGATTGTTGGGGTGTCTGTGCAGGATGTTGGACTGGATGATCCTTGGGGGTCCCTTCCACTTCATTTCATTCCATTCAATTCAGAACACCTTGAACAGGAAGAGGGTGAAAATCCTAGGAGGTCTCTAAGCAGATTTGTCCACAGCCTGTCCTGTTTCCCCAGAGTCTTCCAGCTGCCACCAGGCTGGTTTGTCTTTTGCTTCCCAAACACTCCCACTGTGGGAGATGAGATTTTGGGTGCAGGTGGTACATGCTGAGCCTTCTGCTGTGGCTGAGACAGCTCATGCTTGAGGAGGGGAATGTTTGGGCTTTTCAAGAAGTTCACATTTTTTTGAGACTGTAGAAGAGAAGCTTTTGGTGGATGTAGCTCAGTTACACTCCTTCTAGGGGAGAGATTGGGAATTGCAATAATCACAGAATTGTTTAGTTTGGAGAAGACCTCCAGGATTTAGTCCCACCTTTAACTGATCACCACCTTGTCAGCCAGACCAGAGCACGGAGTCCAGTCCCTGAACACCTCCAGGGATGGGCACTCCAAACCTCGCTGGGCAGCCTCTTTCAATGCCTGACTAGGAAGAAATCCCTCCTGCTGTCCCACCTGCCCCTGCCCTGGCCCAGCCTGAGGCCGTTCCCTCCCTTCCTGTCCCTGTTCCCTGGGAGCAGAGCCCGACCCCCCAGCTCCCCCCTCCTGGCGGGGAGTTCGGAGAGGGAGAAGGTCCCCCCTGAGCCTCCTTTTCTCCAGGCTGAGCCCCACCAGCTCCTTCAGCTGCTCCTCACAGGACTTACAAGAAAACTAGAAGGAAAAAGTGGGAGCTGTGGGAGCATCATCCTGCCAGGATCTCCCTGCAGAGATGGCTCAGCACAGCAGTCCTGCCTCGTGCTCCTGGTGCCGGGGGTGATGGTGTCCCCAGAGCACCAAGGCCCGGCCTGGCAGGGCTCTCAGAGGGCTTTGATTCTCCTGTGCCTCACCTGCCCCTCTGGGACATTTGTTCTCACCGACAGGAGATGCTGTTGATGTTTTTGGCTCGCAGGTGCCTCAAGGCTGATTCGTGAATTCTGAGCCACAGCTCTTGATTTCTGTAGTAAATTTTTTATCTGCAGAGAAGCCCAGAAGAATCAGCTTTGTTGCTGTGCTTGGCCAGAGCAGCACTGCTGCTCTCTGCGTTTTGGGAAGGATCAGGCTCTGCCCATGGCAATGTACTCCTGAGACTTCATTGCAGTGAGGGAACAGCCAGAGAGAGAGAGCAGTGTGGTCATGGGAATTATGTTGTCTTGAGCAGTTACTCAGATTGAAATCAATTCTTTATGGCTGTAATATTCAGGAGTAAATGAAATCACAGCAGAATATCAGGAAGGTAATAAAGTGTCTGTCCTTTTAAGGCAGAACGTGGCTCTGGGGTCTGTGCAGTCCTGAGGACTCTGGGCTGGGCTGGGCTGAGCTTACCATGGAGCTGAGACCAGCCAGAAACCAGGAGGGACATCATTCTGTGGGGGTGACAGACAGGACACCTCTGTGTGCCCAAGCTCCTTACAGCTCTGATGATGGAGTAAGCTGAGCTCAGCTCCTCAGTCTGAGCTCAGTGCCTTCTGTTTGCTACCTTTTTGATTTTTGCTTTTAATGTGTATCTCAAGCCCTGCAGGACTCTTGGATAGTTTTCATCCCTAAAGAAGTCAAACTGCAAGCATGGAGTGTAAAATAAATGCATTTTCCTGGGTTCATTAGGGTTGGAAAAGACCTCTAAGGCTGAGTCCAACCATCGGCCCAGCTCTGCTTTCACCTCTAAACCGTGTCCCCAGGTGCCACATGCACACACCTTTTGGTCACTTCCAGGGATGGTGATCCCACCACTGACCTGGACAGTCTTGGCCAGTGCCTGACCACCCTTTCTGTGAAGAAATTTTTCCTGGTATCCGATCCAAACCTTGGCACAACACTGAGGCCAGTGTGAATGTCATCTACAGCATGGAGCTGTTTCCACTCATTATTGTGTTGCTTTTTACCTCAGACAATTAGTACATCAAGATTTTTAAGGTTTTAAGGTGTCAAATGTTCAAATGTAGGGATGTGTTGTGTTCCTCACTTCTCCAGAGCACATGGGAATGGTTCTGTGCAGCAGAGACATGGAGCGAGAGAAGGGAGAAGGTGCTGCTGAATTCCCTCCCCCTGTGACTGAACACTTGTCTTCAAAGTCGGGATTTTTGTCAAGGCAGATTCCAAATGTGCTGTTTTCCCAGAGGCTCCAGCAGTGACAGCTCCCTTGGGGGTCTCTTCCCTTGGGATGTCCTCACTGGGCTGGTGAGGTGACTTTTGTAACCCTGGAGAAGGGCAGGAGATGTTTGGCCAAGGTGGCCCAAACTCAGGGAAGCACATCCTGAGTGCTTTGTATGTTCCCATCTGGCTCATCCGTAGGCAAAGTGAGGAACTGATACTTTTACTGTGCTTGAAATTACGTAGGAAGAAATAAATGGAAACACTGAAATGCCTGCTGGGTCCTAAGTGTTGAAAATAAATTATTTCCTTGTAGTTTTGTGTTTGCTCTTTGGACTTCAATATCAGCTGGAAAATAGAAAAAGGAGCTTTGCTGGAAATGCAAAGACCATGACAAAATAAGTTCTAGACTTCCCTTCTGTTTCCTCACCACTCTGTGCCCAGGCAGTGTCCAAACTCACTCAGCTCCTGAATCCCTGGTCCATGTCTCTTAAGTTGGACAGGGGGGAGCTCCTTTGCCTTCTCCAGGTAACTTCTATTTTCCTTCCCTGGTTTTGTAGTTGGATTCTGCCTCTGCCATGAAACTGGGACTTGCTGCTTCTCTGAGGCTTTCCCTGAGCCTGGTGCTCACTGTTTAAAACTTGGTGCTGGTACTTGATCTCTGCTCCCCTGTTCCTGGGTTTTCCAGCAGCAGCTGCCAGCACAAAAGTGCCTGTTGCTGAGTGGGATGTGTCCAGCCTTAGCTTGCAGCAAAGGTGTCCTCTGCTTCCCTAGAGGAGAGAATTTAAATGCTGGTGCTCACACACAGAGTTCCAAGTCCTGTTACTGGAATAAATGAGAATCTTTCAGGTCTTTCTGTTTACAGTTCGAGGATTTTGGGCTGATGGTTCTCCTGGTTCTTGGAAGTGTTTTTCAGATTTCTCAGTATTTGTCCTGTGAACTTGCAGCCAGAACTGGATGTGTGAAATGGGACTCCTTAAAGCCCAGTACAGGGGTAAAGACTAGGGTGTTACCACACAATATCCCTGGTTTTGTCTTCCAGACTCAGGTTGGTGTGTCTGATCTGTGTCTGCTTTGCTTGGTATTCAGGGTGTGTGGGGGTGTAAAAAAGAGTATCTGTAGCTCCCCCCCTGCCTGGGGATGAACAGTGTCCCTGGGAGCTGCTCTTGGTGAGAACTGTGTTATTCCCATGCTTCCCAAGGGGCTTGTGGTGCTGTGTGTTACTCAGCAGGAGCTGTAACTCAGGTTTCAGTCCCTGTGTGTGGCTGGTGCATGGGGAGCACTTGTGCTCTTCTAGGGCTTGTTTTTCCTGGCCCTGGGCATGGCAGTGGAATGCCCTGGTCCCGTCTGTGTTTGAATGTCACTCATGAAGGCACCAGCAGAGCTCGGGCACCTCTGCCAGCTCCCTGTGGCAGTGATTCCCGCAGTGCCCCATGGCTGTTCCCATCCTGCTTCTTCCTAACCCTGTTCTCTCTCATTCCAGGCTGCAAACATGTGAAGGGCATCCTCCTGTACGGGCCCCCAGGCTGTGGGAAGACCCTCATGGCCAGGCAGATCGGGAAGATGCTGAATGCCAGGGAGCCAAAGGTGGTCAACGGGCCCGAAATCCTCAACAAATACGTGGGCGAGTCTGAGGCCAACATCCGCAAGCTGTTTGCTGATGCTGAGGAGGAGCAGAGGAGGGTAAGGCAGACACAGAGAGAGATGGGGGGTGACACAGAGATGGGGGGTGAGTGTGCCCAGGAGGGCCTGGCACGGAGCTCTGTGGTCACAGAGTTCCTGCATCAAACACGGAGTCACTGAGTTGTTCCTCGTGAGTCGTGAGTGCTGTGCAGACACTCCTTGTAAAAGCAGGGGTAGCACGTGGAAAGGCAGCCTGAGCTCCATCCAGCTCTGCAGCCATGGACAGTCCTCAAATTCCATGCACAGGTATTGGGAAGTAACGCCAGTGCCCATCCAGCTGTGCTTTGGGTTGTGTGGTGTCACCTGCTCCAAAACCCCTTAAAAATGGGATTGCAAACATTTTCCTCTGTTTTTCATTTCCCTGGTGTTTTGGTGGGAGAAATGTAATTATTCTGTCTGGATTTTTGCTACCAAGTTCAGGTGGCACATAACATAGGCTGAATTCCAAATAAGTTTCCAGGCTATCAGCTTTCCGGGTTACAGGCATTATTATAGTCCTTGAACTGTTACAAGCAATACATTGTTCATTTTTCTCAGCAGAAAAATAATGGATGAGAACAATGTCGTGAAACTAGAGATCTTTGAAACTGGAAGTGGAGATAAATATTCTGTTCTTACCAGACTTGTTTTTTACCCATGACTTTAGCTGGCTATCAAAAAACCATTCTTTAGTTTCAATGTATAAATACTTATTTCACATGTGCTGTGGTAATTTTTCCCTGTTGTGGATCACTTCATGTTGATAGATTTTCTGGTAAGGAAAGTGAAATGTCAGGCAAGTCACAGTTAAGTACAGGGGAGTCTTTTCAGAAGTCATTAGCAAAGGATCCCTTAATTTTATTCACGCTCAGAAGATGCAGGTTTTGATAGTGGCTTGAAATCACTTAATTTCTCCTGCCGAAGGTTTATTAGTTAGTCAGTCCAGTGAGCTTTGTGTGGTAACCCTGAGCCTGTGAGCAATCTCCTGCTCTGTGGGCCTTGCAGTATCTCTGAGAGCTCTTTCCCTTTGCAATAACACACCTGCTAAAATACCCTCGATATGGGCCGGAGGGGATGGGGCTGATGACAGGCCGGGAGATTAAAAAGGTCTCCGAAAGGTTGGGCTGTAATGAGCGTGTCTGGGGCAGATTGCCAGGGCCAGCACATTCCCCCATTGTTAACATGGGCTGCACTGGCCACAAAAGATGTTTTACAGGTGGGATTTGAAGGGAAGAAGCTTCCTAATACGGTCACAGAAAGTATCCTGTTCTCTTACCAGCTGCAAGTGCCTCACCTCTGGGTGAACCTGGAAACAGCAGTTCTGGGCCTGACTGGCACAGGCTGACTGGGCTCCCTGAAATCTGAGGACAAAGCTGCTCTGGCCAGCTATATTTACTGACTTCAGTCCATTCCCACACTGATTCATTGCTCCCTCCTCATGCCTCATTCTCTGTCTCTCTTGGAGGGGTTTCCCAGCTCCTGAGTGCTGGGACCTTTTGTTTTCCAGCTCTGGGCTCTGCTTTGCTTGTTCAGCCTGTTTAGTGCTCTGCCCTGAAACCACTGTCAGCTGTGAAGCCCTAAGTTTGGGCAAAGCCCGCCAGCTCTGCTGGTTTGGAGATGGGCGAGGCTGGCAAGGGGTCAGATACACACACACATACATGTCATACTAAACACACGTGGGGGGCTCAGTGTTGTGTGTCTGAGCTCTCTGGGAAGCCCCTGCTGTGTTTGGGTTGCTCTGAGCCGTGACTGGTGGCACTCCCAACACACCCTCTGCCCCCAGCTCGGAGCCAACAGTGGTGTGCACATCATCATCTTCGACGAGATCGACGCCATCTGCAAGCAGAGGGGCAGCATGGCCGGCAGCACCGGCGTGCACGACACGGTGGTCAACCAGCTGCTGTCCAAGATCGACGGCGTGGAGCAGCTCAACAACATCCTGGTGATCGGTAGGATGCTCCTCCCCTGCCCCGGGGCTGCTCCAACACAGCTGGTATTTCCCTCACTGCAGGCCAGCTGAGTCACCACTGCCGGTGCTGGGGCTGGTTGGCCTAATCCAAAGGGAATGGCTGCTTTTGAGCAGCAGCAGCAGCAGGTTTAGGGGGAGATGGTCTGTGATTGGCTGGTATTGCTGCTTTCAGCACTTCCTCCTTCAGCTTTTGGTAAGGAGCGTTTCGTAGTTTAAGAAAACCTGCATGGACTGATGTGGGGATGTACTGGCCTGTGAAGCAGAGGGTTGTCCTGCTGCAGGAGCCCTGGATACATCACATGGACAGCAGATCCAGCCACCAGCACAGGCATGATCCCTGTTGCCCTGACTCTCCCTCTGGGCAGGTCTTTCACAACATTCAATGAGTGCCTTCTGTCTGTTTTCTGGAGGCTCTTCGAGGTACCTCCACAGCTCTGTGGGCTGTACCAGGGGTTGGAAACCCACTTAGTAAGCTCAGAGAACACTTATTTTGTTTTTAACTTTGAATTTAGGAATGACCAACAGACCTGACCTGATTGACGAGGCCCTGCTGAGGCCGGGGAGGCTGGAGGTGAAGATGGAGATTGGTAAGGACACTGCAGATCCAACCCTGAACTCCCTGTGCCTGCAGGAGTAGAGCAAATACAGGCCATAATGTGAGCAGCTGCCCAGGGTGGCTCAGATGCTGACCTGCATGCAGCTCCCTCCACAATTTGTAAATTTAATCAGCCAAATAAAACACCATTTGGGACTTCGCTGCTGATAAACCTGATCTCAGTTTCTGTCCAGCAGCACGGGCAGGGCTGGGCAGGCAGGACCCCGAATGAAGGAGCCAAATCATGGCACCAGATCATTCCTGGGTGGGAGCTGTGGAGCTGTTGACTGGCAGGGCAGGGAGGTACAGTGTGTCAGCAGTTCTGGGCTTGAGGAAGTGCAGAGCATTTCAGTCACATGAAGAGCCAGTGGTGACTTTCACTGCAGGAACTGGAGTTGTTACCCAGCACTGGCCGTGGCCTCTGGAATCAAGCAGGTCTGGATTTCCAGCAGATCTAAAAATGGGCCAAGAGCTCTGTTTGCCATTCCCTCTGGTGACTGGAAAAGCATCTGTCTGATAGTAACTGTGCACATCTGCCTCACTCTGATGCAGATTAAATCAGGGAATACCTGATAATGCAGGCTTCATTAAGAAATTAAGCCCAGATCATCTTAGCTTCATGGAAACAAGTCACTGACCTTGCATTTGGGATCAGAATTTGATCAGTGAAGGCCATTGTGGAGTCTAAGGGGTGACTGGCCTGGGGGCTCATGCTGAGGTAACAATTCACTGAAGAAAGTTTGGGTGAAGAACAGCCTGGGAATAGTCTGAGAAGCTCAGTGGTCCTGCCTTGCAGTGAAAAACTCAAACTGGTCAAAATCTGTGTTTAAGTTAGAGACTGAAAATGCAGTTTCAGATTCGGAGTTTGGAACAGCTCCTCAAACATTCCCCCCAGCCAACACAGAGATGTCCCAAACCCCTGCCTGTGTTCTGAGCTGGGCATTGGTGGTGCAGAGGTAAAAGCACTCAAACCGTAGTGAGTCACAGAACCAGAACAGGTAAGGCCAGGGATATTAAATGTTTTGTTTCTTTTCGGTTGCAGAAAGTGTCCATATAACCCTAAAATCCTAGGATGTCGTGCTAGAGTGGCAGGTGAAATGGTGACTGTCAGCCTCATACTGGTAAACAGATAAATGCCCAGCAGGAACTGTTGTTAGTGAGTGCAGGTGAGGTGGGTTGTATTGCAGGGGCAGTTCCTGCATCTTTGGTTGACAGAAGTGGATTAAATTAAATTAAATAAACTCCAGGGACTGAGCCAGTCATCCCTGGGATAAATGATGAGGTGACAAGGACTGAACACTGCTGGGGACTGGGCACTTTTAAAATATCTTTTCACAAACACAAACTGGGGCAAATGCCTGGTCCTTGGAGCAAAGGCTGGGAAGGAAGAGTGGGAGGTCAGCTGGGAACAGTGGGGCTTTGCCGGGGTGATGTGCCAGACTGGTTGTGATTTCATTTAAGGAAAGGTTTTTCTGTATCTTCCAGTATCTGTGTTTCAGAAGGGACTTGCTAAGGTGCAAACTGGGGAATGGTGACGTTGGTTGAAGAACAGGAACACTTTGTAAGAGCAATATGGGCCAGGTGAAGAGGGAAATAAAGGCCCTGGATTTTAGGAGAGCAAACTTTCAGCTGATTCAGTAATTATGGGTGGGAGCCCTTGGGAAAGGGCACTGAGGGATAAAGGAGCAGAACAGACTTTACCAGGGCCTGTAGTGACAGGAACAGAGCAGTGACTTTTAATGGACAGAGGGCAGGGTGAGGTGGGATATTGGGAAGGAATCTGTTACGGTGAGGGTGGGCAGGCCCTGGCACAGGGTGCCCAGAGAAGCTGTGGCTGCCCCAGCCCTGGGAGTGTCCAAGGCCAGGCTGGATGGAGCTTGGAGCAACCTGGGCTGGTGGGAGGTGTCCCTGCCCATGGCAGGGGGTGGGCTGAGCTCTAAGGTCCTTCCCTTCCAACACAAACCATTCCATGATAATGGCAAGGTGGGAGCTGGATGGAGGGGTTGTGTAAGGTGAATTCCCGGTGTGGAAGTCTGAGAGCAACAACTTGGAGGAGCCCTGAGGAAAGAAACTAAACCTTGCACTTTTTCCTCTCTGGTTTGGTTTGACGCTGATGGGTTTTGCAGTTCGTGTAGTTGAATGTTCTCACATGGAAAGCATTGTGAAATGCTCTAAGTGTGAATTGCCCATGGTGAGAAGGGACCTCTGGAGGGACACTGAGGAAGGGGGGAAGGGTTCCTTGCAGTGCTGTGCTGAGGTGTTGGTGTGTGTTCTGCTCACAACGCCAGGTCTGCCAGACGAGAAGGGCCGGTTCCAGATCCTCCACATCCACACGGTGCGCATGCGGGAGCACCAGCTGCTGGCCGAGGACGTGGACATCGCAGAGCTGGCAGTGGAGACCAAGAACTTCAGTGGGGCTGAGCTGGAAGGTTTGGTTCGAGCTGCTCAGTCCACTGCCATGAACAGACACATCAAGGTCAGTCCTGTCACCTCTCACTGGGGCAGAAAAAGTGGAAAATAATTACCTTTGGAATCTTGAATGCTCAGTGGAGTCGGCTCTTGTTCAGGAAAAATCTGCTCAGCCTCAAATGTGAGGAAAGCAAACCACACTTTGATTTAGATGAGAAATCCTTTGGTGGGTAGGCATTTGTATCTCCTGGGAGTGCTCTTTCTAAAGGAAAAATGGCTCTTTCTGCTAATTATTCTTGTCTAACCATAGTACTTGAAAAGTTATAACAAAACCCCACAAATGGGTAATTGCATGTCAGTGTGCCTTAGGAGATGAAATCCGTGCAGGCACCACTTTCTCCCTGTGCTTTTCTGTGGTTCAGAATCACCTCTTCCCTCTCCTGCCCTCCAAGAGGCTCTTGCACAGCTCGGTGGGATGGAAGGGAGTGCTTTGTAAGGGTGTGTTGATAAAACCCAAGTCTTGAGCTCAGTTTATGGCTTGGACGTGGGAGGTGAGAAGGAAATGAGAGCAGCCAGTTTTGGGGAGGGATCTGCTGGAGCCCGTGCAGCTCAGTGTAGGTGTGGGTACAAGCTCAGAGCTGGTTTGAGGTTTTAAAGACAAAGGTCAGCTGTGGAGATCTGCAGAGGGCATTTGGGATGATGTCAGGGCACAACATGTCAGTGAATTCAGGTGTGCACTGGGAGAGAGAATTCAGGCAGGTGGAGGCAGAGATGGGAACTGGCCTGGGGTTACCTGGGTCAGGTTCTTGGAGTTAGAATGGTCTGGGAATCTCAGCTCAGCCCTTGTCAGTGAAAAGAGCAAATGCAACATTAGAATTTACTGGGAGGGGTAGACAGAGCAGAAGTGGGGCTGTGGTTTTTGTCACAGGTAAAATCCCTGGTGTGGTTGGATCTGTGCAGTCCTGGGACACCCACCTTGAGAAGGTTTGGGGGGGGCAACAGGAGGGTCAGAGCTACAGGAGGGTTTTCATTGGAAAAATGAATAAACTGCGATTTCTTAGCCTGGGAAGAGTGAAAGGTTATGGAAAGTGTGTGAAATCACAAGTGTGCTGGGGTCAGGGAATGTTCCTAATCCAAGAACTCAGGACAGCAAAGGAGATGTGCTTTGTGGGAAGCGTTCCAGCTGTGGAGGGAACCCCTTGCTCCAAGGAAGCTGAAATCTTGGCTGAGTTCAGAGGGGGTTGTACAAAGTCTATTGCAAATAAGGGCTCTCGTGGTGATCATCCCAGTGTCCACTGAGCTGTGTGACATTCCCAGCTCCCTCTGTGCTCAGGGAGCATTTCCTTGCCTTCCCAGTGCTCTCTGACTGGGGGGTGTATCTTTAACTGGGAGGGAGTTGAGGGCCACGAAATAAATGGCAGGGTGTGTGATGCAGATGCAAACCAGTATTGGGTGGTGTTGAAATGTGAGCTGATGAGCTGGTGAGGAAGGAGCCTGAGGCACAGCCCCCCTCCCCTGGCCAGGCCTGGGGGAGTTCCTGCAGGGAAAAGCCCTGGACATCAGTCCCACAGCACTGCACCCTTGTTCAGGAAAAATCTCCTCACTTGAATGTGAGAGAGGCAGATCACACCGTGACTGAAGCGGGAAATCCTTTTGTGGGTAGACATTTGTGTCTCCTGGGAGTGCTCTTTCCAAAGGAAAAAAGGCTCTTTCTGCTAATTACTCTTGTCTAACCATAATACTTGAAAAGTTCTTAGTTGTTTCCTTCAGCAAAAAAACACAGATATCAACACTTTTTCATTTTCTTGTGTTCTGTCTCAAAAAAAAATTTAAAAATCAGCACCTCTGGTGATTTTCATCCCTTTGCATGGAAAATATTTGCTTTAAATAATTAATTTTGCTGGTAGTTGATGTTTTCTCCATGCTTAAGTTCTGGATGAGTTTGGGGACCCTTAGGGTTTTGATACATTCCCTGCTGTGCCAGGATGTCACGTGGGAGAAGGGAGGATGGCCATGTGTAAATGGAAAAGAGCAGTCCTCTGCTTTGGCTTGTGACTGACATCCCAGTAATATATGAATTTGTATTCCACATGGGAAGCAGCCATGCTCTGTTTTGCTTTTCAAACACTTTGACATAGTATTTTTGGGTAATATTGTTTATTCTGAAGATGTTTTCAGCCAAATGATGCACTAAGGTACTTTATTCTCTCCTACAAGTCCTGAAAGTTTAAAATATACATCATAGGCCTGACCCAGTTTTCAGAAGCACCTCTGAGAAACAAGAGCACAAGTGGAAAATGAGGGGGCATTTGATCAAGGCCTTCTGAATCATTTAAACTCTGCTGATTGTCTCTCAAAGTGTATGTGGGAAATATTAAAACACAGAACTCACTAAAGGCTGGGGAGGGAAGAGTGCCCCTGGTTTCAGTGTACAAACAATGTCAGGAATATACTGAGTCTTTCAGGTGCCTTCACTTCCCTCTGCAAGGCACAGAAATGATCACCTGTCCTGAAGATCCCTCCATTGGCCTCTTTTGCATCCCGAGTTTGTGCCTGGAGAGTTTTTTGGGAGAAGGGGCTCTCACTTCAGCCATTCTCTGGTTGTAGGTGTGTGTTTGGCCAGGCTGGGTCCTGTCCTTGCTGTTTGGAGGCTGCATTTGCTGCTCTGTAGGACAAGCATCATGTCATCAGTTTTACTGTTATTCTTTCCTTCCCATTCCCAAGTGCACTCCGTGTTCTTTGGGTCAGCCTGGCCCATGGAGGGTCTGAGACACGTCTTTGAGGGTTAAACTTATTTCACTCATCTTAGGCGAAGGTGAGGGAGTTTGCTCTGCTTTCCAGGAAACTCCATGAAATCCCAAGTGTTCACTTCCTGAGCAGCCAGGTCACGTAGGGGCTCTCACACTCCCAGGGGGAAGCAGGAGGTGTTACAAGATTCAGGGAACTTCCTTTTTCCAAGGAGTCACATGGAAAGGGTGAGGGGCAGTGGGTACATCCTGGAAGGATTCTGATTGGACACGAGAGGAAAATTTTTCAGGATGAAAACAATCAGCTTTTGGAATGATCTCCCCTGGGAAGTGCTGGATTCTCCAGCACTGGAGACTTCTAAGTTTCAGCTGGCCAGGGTGCTGGGCCATCTTGTCTAGACTGTGGTTCTCCCAAGAGATGTTGGATCTTTGAGGTGCTTTCCAGCCTGGGATGCTGTGATTGAATCCGTGTAATTCCTGATTGCTGCCCAAGGCAATCCCACACTTGGCAGGTCTAAGATCACCCTGGCAAGTGGAGCTGCTCTGTGCCCAGAGGACACCCACAACTGCCTTGGAGTCCAGGGGCATCTGGGAAAGGCCACCAGTGTCAGAGGTGGCTCTCAAGTTACTTTTGAGTTTTAAAAACCTTTTTGTTAAGGGAACTTCCCTGTTTCCCACCCCAGAGCTGCTCTGGCAGTCACATATCCAACCCCCAAATTGGCACTGCTGGGAGCAAAGCCCCTTTGCAACAGCAGCTCCAGAGATTCCTCAGCTGGAATTCCTCCCTTGATTTTATTGGAACATTCCTGCTAATCCACCTGTAGGGAAAAGGAAGGGTTTCAAGGCATTCCACACTGCCCTGACACACAACATTGTTACAGGCACCAAACAGAACAGAACTAAGGCCAAGGGCTGCCACAGGGCGGGAATGATTATCAGTGTCAAATCATGAGGGATTCTCCAAAGTCAGTTACTGACCAAGTGTTGATCATTCCCTACTCATTTGGTATGAGAACGGAGTATCCAGATTTCTGTATCTAAAACTTTCACAACAAAATAAGAGCACAGTAAAACAGTGCATGGGACCCTTCCTGCTGCCCCCCAGGGCCCAGCAGTTGCTTAAGGACTTTGGGGCTGGGTGTGGCTCTGTGGAGGTGGGGGTTGTTCCAGTGCTCTCCAGAACATTCCCTGGCAGAAGCATTTTTCTAATGGACACGGACCAGCTGCAGGGCTGGATTTGTGCAGGCAGGGAGGTTGGTGAGGAGTCTGTGGTACTGCTGGACCTCAGTGCCTCTTCTTGCCTTCTCAGGCCAGCAACAAGGTGGAAGTGGACATGGAGAAGGCAGAGAGCCTGCGTGTGACCAGGGGAGACTTCTTTGCATCCTTGGAGAACGATATCAAACCGGTGAGTGGGCACTGTGTGACTGCTGGGACAGCCCCCAGGGCAGGTAGTGGCAGGAGGGAGCAAATTCCTGCTGGGATCACACAGGCAGTGGTGCCCCAAGGCACCAGGGTGGAGGGGGGACACTGGGGAGCCTCTGAGGCTCTGACTGCGCCTGTTGCTGCTGGAGAGTCATGAAAAGGAACAGAGCAGATAAAGAATGACTTGGGATTTCTTCTCCTTGTCATAGGTATTGTCTCCCTTTCAGGCCTCTCTCAGTTGCTGGGTGACAGCTTTAACATGGGCTAAGCCTTATCCTTGAGAGTTGTCAGAACCCACTGGCAGCTTGCACTGACTAGAAGTGGTTGTGAGGGTGTATGAAAAGATCTCTCTGGTCTCCACCCGTGTTCAGCTGGAATGTTGTGAGTCACCAGTGGGTCTGACTGTCTCACTTCAGCATCTTCCAGAGCCTTGGTCCTGGTTGTTTTGGTGGTGTTTAGTTGTTTCATGGTTTTTCTGACGTGATACAAAATCCATTTGTAAAAGACACGTTCTTTCTCTTGTACAGGCATTTGGAACCAACCAGGAAGACTATGCCAGCTACATCATGAATGGCATCATAAAGTGGGGGGATCCAGTGACGAGGGTGTTGGATGACGGGGAGCTGCTTGTGCAGCAGACGAAGAACAGTGACCGCACGCCCCTGGTCAGCGTGCTCCTGGAAGGTACACTTAGGGGGCAGTGCATGTGGAAACCCCAGGGACTCCTGCAAACTGTCCCTCTCACCTGCCCCCCCTGGTCACCTGTTCCCTCCTGCCACCTGCATGTGTAGGAAACACGTGGGGAGAGAAGTGGAATTGGGCTCTTCCAGTTTGCTTGGGTGAAATTGTTTCAGATTTTAAAACTGGTCCTTCATCTGGAGGAAATCCTGCTTGGAACAAGGGAGAAGGAATGTACGCAGTTAATAACTAAAATGTACCCAGTTAATAACCAAAATGTGCCCAGTTAATAACCAACATGTCAGTAACCTGCATGTGGGTGTTGCACAGTGGAGGTGTCTCTAGCTGAGTCAGTTGTCTGAATTCTCTTTGAAGTCACTGGAGAGCTCATCAGTGTAATTAGCTGAGTGCCATCAGCCTCATTTAGGTGTCTCTGCCAGTCAGAGGTGGATTTCCCTTTATCCAGACTGTTACTGACAATGGAGAGTTTCCAGATGTCGGAAACTGGTTCCACTATCTGTGTTACACGTGTTGGAGTAGAATTTGTTATTTAACTCCTCCCTCTTTGTTTTCCTGAAGTCCAAAAAGGTGGGTGACCACTGTTGCTTAGGGGTGTGTAGCTTTGGAATTAACCCTGAGCACACCCCCTGGGTGGTTCAGCTCATTGTCTGTGTGCAGTTCCTTCTGGCCCTCTGGCCTGATCTCTGTTGGGTGCCGAGACACACATGGCTTTGGTCCCTGAATTATCCTGCCGTGCATTCAGGCCAAAACCAAACTGGCTTTGTCAGTATCTCCCTGGTGTTCCTGCTGCTGACTTGTTTGCCACAGTACCAGCAGAAATCATATTTAGAAGGGACATAAAGGTCTTCAAGAAGTTTCTCCAACACACAAACTCCCTGATTTTGTGGCAGTGGCCAGTCCTGCAGAATGTGTAATGTCCTCCTTTGGTTTCATGGCAGCTCAGTCTGCCTGTGCTCAAACACTTCCATTAATTGCTTCATCTGGAGGATTGGATTGGATTGGATTGGATTGGATTGGATTGGATTGGATTGGATTGGATTGGATTGGATTGTCCCAGGAGTTACTCTGTTCCTTCTGCAAGCAGAAGAAAAGGATGTTTCAAACTACAGATACCTCTGGGTGGGATTAAAATATGTTTTATATATCATCCACACTGAGCATTGCCAGAGCTGTTTTCTCCCTGATTTATTCATTGTTTGTCCTTGGCTTCAGGTCCCCCCCACAGTGGGAAAACTGCTCTAGCAGCCAAAATAGCTGAAGAATCCAACTTCCCCTTTATCAAGATCTGTTCTCCTGATAAGATGATTGGGTTTTCTGAGACAGCCAAGTGCCAGGCCATGAAGAAGGTACGTGCAGATCCTACTCTGTGCCTGATCACAGCCCAGCTCTGGGTTCCCTTGGAGGGAGGGGTGAATTACCCTTGTCATAGTGCTTTCTGATCTCTCTAGTCCAGACTTCCTGTGCATATATTTATTTATAAAGTTGAATGAGTCAGAGTTCTAGAGTGGTTGGGATTGGAAGG
>JAWWEU010000080.1:3145991-3173749 GCA_035583155.1 Acropternis orthonyx | reverse complement strand
CTGCCCACCCTCACAGGGAACAATTCCTTCCCAATATCCCATCTAACCCTGCCCTCTGGCAGTGGGAAGCCATTCCCTGTGTCCTGGCACTGTATGCCCTTGCAGTAGTATTTTTGTGGCACTGCCAGGGTGACTCAGGGAATGTTTCAAGGCTCCATCCCAGCTGGGTCTGGTGTGTGATTGTGGCTGACAGTGGAACAGATGTGGGGTGAGCAGCTCTGGAGCTCTGTGGGTGAGGATGAAGGCAGGAAGGGCTCAGGGTGCACTTGGAGAGGGAACAGATCCTGCCTGAATGAGACTAAGAACAGTTTTGAGATGGTAGCCTTTAGTTAAACAAGTTTTAGCAACTTGGGGAGCAGGGAAATGTGAACAAGTTGAACATTTTCATTTACTGAACCAGGCCAGCACTTACTTTTCAGGCTGAGGGATACTGAGTGAGGCATGTGAGTGGGATGTTGCTCAGATCAGTTTGATGCAGGGCTGTAGGGTTTCTGAGGGAGGGGAGGCGCTTAAGAGAAGCAATGTGCTCGTAAATAAGTTTATGACTTAGATCCCAAAAGGAGCCTTTTGGACTTCACTGGAGTCAGGGTTTGCTGGGGGCAGGGCTGCAGCACCACTGCTGTCCTTAGTGCTGCCTCCTGCTGCCACCCGGAGCTGGGCAGGACACTGTGCTGTCTCTGAGGGGGATGGGCAGCCTCAGTCCAGTCCCTTCTCCCTGCAGGGTAACCAACATGAGGAGAAAAGCCTCATAAATGTGTTACAGCTGTGGGGGACCTGTGTCTGTATTACATTATCAGTGGTGCCCCAGCTCCAAAAAACACAGGACTGGCGCGGGTTTGTCCCTTGCTTACAGTGAAGCTCAGGACAGCTGCTTTCTGCAGGGGGTGGGGGTAAATGCACAAAACAGCTCTGAATTTGGGGAGCTGGCAGAGTTTTGTTGCAGGCAGGCAGGGCCTGCTCTCTGGGAACTTACCCTTTTCTTTCTCAGTGTATTCCTCTCAGTGCTGCTGCGTTTGGCTGAAGCCACCTCAGCAGGTCTGTTGTGGTTCTGTTGTTGGGGTTTAACACTGAGCCCTTTTGCTGGTTTTCAGATCTTTGATGATGCCTACAAGTCCCAACTCAGCTGTGTGGTCGTGGACGACATTGAGCGACTTCTAGGTGAGCCAGGGTGAGGCAGAGCTGTGTTTGCTGCTGCAGAAATACTGACATCTTTGCCATATTGAAACTTTGCAAACCAGAGATGATCTGGAACCATTTGCTTTGGGAGCATGGGGCTGGTTTTGCGCCAGTGAAGTGGCTTAACTGTTCATCTGCTCTGTGGGCACTGAAATGCCTTTTTCCTTTCAGATTATGTCCCAATCGGACCTCGGTTCTCTAATCTGGTCCTGCAAGCCCTGCTGGTGCTGCTGAAGAAGGCCCCCCCTCAGGTAAGGCAGAGAGGGAGAGCTGCCCTGTGCCTGTAGGAACCGGGACAGGGGGAGCTTTGTGTGTGCTGAGAGCTGCTGTGCTGCCAGGGCTGTCAGTGCCTTTGTCTCTGAGTCAGTCACGTTAATCCCAGCCCCCTGCTCTTCATTCACTTGGACATTTCTGGGATAACCACAGAGGGTTCAACTTGAAATATCTATAATTACTGAGGGATGAATCTTCTGCAGTTAGTCCTCAGTACTGACTATGGAAACCAGTTTAACCTTCACCATGTAAAGCTGAAACATTCCAGCTGCCTGCTGCTCTCTTTGGCCCAGATCAAGCCCTGGCTCAGCCACGTGCTGCCTCCCTATTTATACATCAATTTCTCTGTAGTCTCTGATTGTGGTTGTCAGAGGTTTAATTTGTTCTTAACTTGAAATTATCAGGTGTTAATTAAAATGACTGAGGAAAGCTGAAGATCTTGCCTCTCATGCTGACATGTTGGCACTTGTGGCTCGGTGAGGTTTAAGAACATCACAAGTGCTGAGGGTTCTGCAGCTCACCCTGAACAGACAGGCAGGCAGGGCCTCCTTTCTTGTTTGCCACTTTCCTGTCATTCACTGAGTGTCTGCTCTTTGTGTGAGAGTATCTGCATGAATAACTAACATCATAACAGGAACACCTTGAAAGTTGGTGTCAGGAAAGAGCAGAGAAGCACAGCCTGGCTGAAGTCAGTTTTTCTGTCATGTTTAATATCCTGGCACAGCAATGTGTGTGTGAGTGTTGTTTTCATTAGAGGGTTTGGTGAAAAGACCTTTCAAATACAGGACTTTGAACTATATTGTAATGCCACAGGCCCTGAGTTGCCTGTGTGACTGTCAGCCTGGGAGAACAAAGATTTTCCCAGTGAGCTTTCTAGGCCACGTGAAGTCTCTGGCATAACAGAATCCAGGTTTTATCACCTGGTTGGAACAGAACGGCTGCCTGTGTGCAACAGCACAGCCATTTCTGATCCCAGAATCTTGTGTAGTCATTGACCTATTGCTGGCTCTTCCACAGTGCCAGGACATGACTTCCCATAAATTAATAGGGACTTGATTGGTTCAGTTTTCAAAGGATTTTAAGATATTAATTGTCCATTTGCCCATCCTCAGTGTGTGCTGCTGCTGAGCTGCCCTTTGGTTGGCACCAAGGGCTCCCAGGAGCAGGACACAGGGCTGGAGCTCTCAGATATTTGCCAAGTTCGTGCATGTTGCAGAGATTTGTTCTCAGCGGGGTTTGAAGTGCCCTGGGGGCTGGGAGACTCTGGCTTGACAGCCAGTGTTAGGGAGACTTAAGCCATAAATTGTTGGAGGGTAGAGAGCGAGTTTGCTGAGGAAATGTCACTGTTTGATTGATCATGTGGGGTTTTTTTTGTTTTTTTTCCCCTAAGTGTCCAGTGTTGGCTCTGTGGGAAGCAGGCCATGGGGTGAGCTGGGCCCTTCGGGCTGCCCTGGTGTGGCAGTTCTGGTGGCAGGGGGTGTTTGGTGGGAGTTCCCTGGGATAGCCACGGCAGGGGGGTGTCGTCTGCCCTGGAAAACCAAAACTGTGTAAGAGGTGGAGCTGTACAGGAAAAGACCTTTTCTGCTGTGACTGTTCAATGTGAAAAAGGTTGAATTTGGGCCTGGAGACTCTTGGGGGTTTTGAACTCAAGTGAGGAACCTCCGAGGGGGGATAATCCTGAGGGTTAATCAACCCCTCCCAAGTCCCCTCTGAGGTGGTGAGTTCCCTTGGGGGGCAGTTTATTTGGGAGGAAGGGCTGGTTTCAGGGGGTTGCTGTGATTTGAGGGGCAGAAAAAGCTTTAAATGCACAGGCAGCACCACGAGGTCAAACCACCACAGATTTCTGTGGGATTGGGATCATTACTTAGGATCATTCCTTGTGAAAATGGAGTGTCCTGGGACATGCCAGGCTCCCTGTGCTGAGAGAAATTCCTGGCAGGTTCTGGGAAGACAGTACCTGTTCCCATTGCTGTCAATGGGGTCTTCAGTGTTTCTGGGTTTCAAAGAATCATGGAATGGTTTGGGTTGGAAGGGACCTCAAAGCTCACCCAGTGCCACCCCCAGCCACGGGCAGGGACACCTCCCACCAGCCCAGGTTGCTCCAAGCCCTGTCCAACCTGGCCTGGGACACTCCCAGGGATGGGGCAGCCACAGCTTCTCTGGGCTGCCCACCCTCCCAGGGAAGGATTCCTTCCCAATATCCCATCTCTGTCAGTGGGAAGCCATTCCCCCTTGTCGTGTCCCTCCATGCCGTGTCCCCAGTCCCTCTCCAGCTCTCCTGTGTGTTGGAGGAGCCCAGAAGCAGGCATGAAGCAGGAGCGGGTGGGAGGGGAGGGCGGCTGCGGCTGCTCCGTCGCCGTGGCCCAGATTAGGAATTCACTGGGGTGTCACATCCGTGGCAGGGATACACTTGATGTGCAAACAGCCTCCTACAGTCACTGTGTGCAAGATGAGCATTTCTGGGATGAAATGTTATTAATTATGCATTGAGGTGTGTGTCTCTGTTGAATTGGTGTATGAAAGCTGCCTCCCAGGCTCCTCTCCTCCTAGTGAGGCTGGATTATTGGAAGGAACGTGGTGTGGGAAGGGCAAACACTTGAAGGTTCTGGTTTTCTTTTGAGACTAAACACTTTAGACTTTAAATAAACTAGAAACCTCTCTGAGCTTGCTTTAAATTCCCAGTCACAGCTCCTGCTTGTAGTTCCACTCAGTGGTGTTAAATAGTGGTATCTGTTACTGCTGGTTCAAGAGGACTGAAAACCATTGCATTTTGTTTAGCATCTTTTTTTAAACCAATTAAAAATCTTTTCTAAACTGGCTTGAAGAGGAGAAAATAAACCATGTTCTCTTGGGCCTTTAATTCAATCCTGTGTTGTGCAGGAGAAGGGACTGGGGGGATGGAAAGGCTGAAAAGGGCTGGCTCAGCAGGGAGCCGAGCGGGAGAAAAGCACTTCCCTGAGAACTGAGCAGAGGCAGCTCCCAGGGCCGGGGCTGCTTCATCTACATGAGAGTCACACAGGGCCTGGAGACGCTCCCCAGCCCCGCCGAGGGTTCACATCTGCTTCCCTGCTGCTTCCCAACAATCGCTCCCGGGGCCAGGACCAGCAGCATCCCCGGGAGCGGGACACGCACTCTGGGCAGGGCTGGGGGATGGCTGCCTGGGCGAGGTGCTCTCGCAGGGAGACCCGCTCCTGGGGATGCCCTTCCAGTGCTCCTGAGCCCCCAGCCCCTCCCCTCAAAGGGAGACCCGCTCCTGGGGATGCCCTTCCAGTGCTCCTGAGCCCCCAGCGCCTCCCCTCAAAGGGAGACCCGCTCCTGGGGATGCCCTTCCAGTGATCCCAGAGCCCCCCGCCCCTTTCCTTGCTGGGACTCTGGAGGCTTTTGCTGATCTATGAAAGTAAAGGGAGCAATAAATAATCTTTCTGTTTGATGTAATCTCAAATGCATTCCTGATTCCGCACCTTTTGGTGTGAATTGGAGCAACTCCAGTCAACAGTGGTGTTCCCTTTTGTACTCACAAACTTGGGGAATTGTGTTTTCTCCCCTTCCATGTGTGAAATTGCCGAGACCCCAAACAAAAGGATGAAGGTGCCCAGTTGTCCCCAGCACAGTGAGCAGTGGTGGGTGACAAAGTGTCACCAGTGCCTGGTTCCAGCACAGCTCAGTCTCCCTCACTCCCCTTGCTGGCACTGCCTGGATTTGCTGGAATTCTCTGTCTGGAGACTCCACTGACATGTTGAGGCTCCAAGTGCTTGGAGCAGAGCCTGTGCAGGTCCCTGTTCTGGTGTCCCTGGGCTGTCAGGGCAGGGGTGTGGGATGTGGTGCCCTCAGTGTTGTGCTGGAGGAATCCATCTGCTGCTGGAAAACACAGTGGGTTCATCTGTGAGTCCCACAGTTCTCTGCATGAGCTTTAGTCGGGTCTAATCCCTGTAGCAGAGGGCTGAGATCTGGGAATATCCTGCTTCTAGAAGGCAGTGGGGCAGGACACACACCTCTCTACTATCCCCCTGTCAGCACAGAGGGATCCTGGGCTCCAAACTGGGGCACTGGGCCTAAAAATGGACAGGATGAATCCAGACCTAAGTGCTGTGCCTGTGTCTGGTGATAAATGAACTGTGCTAGAACTGCCCTGGTTGTGAGCCTGACACCAGACAATTTTAAGCTGTTGGAAAGCCAAGTTCCTCCTTCCTTGCTAGTTACTCTCATGTTAATCCTGATTTTCGGAAGTTCAGCTTGAGTCCTGGTTTTCTGTGGGCTGAGCACACAGCACAGTGCCTTCACTGTGGCTGCTGTAGAAATTAAGGGTCAAAAATGTGAATATTTCTGAAGATGGTGACATCTCCCAGGAACCAGGCTCTGCTCTGTGGTGCTGAGCAATGGCACAAGAGGTGATGGGCCCAGAGAGGGTGTGGAGTCTCCCTCCCTGGAGATATTCCAGAGTTGTCCAGACACACTCCTGTGCCATGTGCTCTGGAATGACCCTGCCTGAGCAGGGAGTTGGGCCCCACTGTGTGGTCCCTTCCAGCCTGACCCATCCTGTGATCATGTAACAAAAAAGGATCCCAGGACAAGGTGTGTTGTCCCTGCAGAGCAGCTGGATGAGGGCAGCTTTTCCAGTTTGGCTTGGGACAAATGTTGCTGACTGGTGAGTTTCCACTTGTTTGCTGAGCAAGTTGCCTGAGAGTTTGAAGAGCCCCTTCAGTGCCTTCAGAGCTGAGTCTGGGACACGGTGATTGGTCTGCAGAGGGTCAGGGTTGAAGGCAGTGAGCTGAAGGCATGGCTTCTTCTGAGGAGAGCAGGGGAAAATCAGGAACTTCTGGGTGGAGCAGTTAAAAATTTGAAGCACTTTTGTCCTGAGGAGCTTTCAGCCATGTCAGTGCTTCAGGGACCTGGGAATGGATCCTGAGGAGTTAACTAAAAGCTGCTGCTGGATCTGCTCTCTGTGACCTCATCCTGTTGCTTTTGAACCTTGTTAAGCTTTTCCATCCTTAGTGCTGTCCTTGCCCGAGTGCAGCTGAGCTGTGTGCTGGGAGCAGGCACGCTGTTGTTCACCCTATCTGATGTTTGGTGATTCCATCTCGTGCTCCCTGGTTTTTGTTTTGAGAAGCTGCAGTTCCCTCCTCATCTCCTCTACAGCATCGCTGATTTTACAGACCTCCTCTGTTTACCCCCATCAGTTTACCACGGGTCTATTTAGGGAAATTATTCAATATTTCAGTGCTTTTCTCTGATTTCTCTGATTAAACGGAACCCCAGAATGGTTTGGGTTGGAAGGGGCCTTAAAACCCACCCAGTGCCACCCCCTGCCATGGGCAGGGACACCTCCCACCAGCCCAGGTTGCTCCAAGCCCCGTCCAACCTGGCCTTGGACACTCCCAGGGCTGGGGCAGCCACAGCTTCTCTGGGCACCCTGTGCCAGGGCCTGCCCACCCTCACAGGGGAAAATTTCTCTCCACTATCTCATCTATCCCTGCCCTCTGGCAGTGGGAAGCCATTCCCCCTTGTCCTGTCACTCCATCCCTTGTCCCCAGTCCCTCTCCAGCTCTCCTGGAGCCCCTTTGGGCACTGGAAGGGGCTCTGAGGTCTCCCTGGAGCCTTTTTTCTCCAGACTGAGCAGCCCCAGCTCTGAAATGATGGATTTGAGGTTATAATTGGAACAGAAAGGAGTGCACAGTGTCTCGAGGAGCTCCCTGGGTTCACATGGCAAAATGAGGACTCTGTTTTACCCCTTTTTCCACTGTTAAACTCTCCCAGTGGTCTCCTGCTGAGTGAAGTTGAACCCTGAGCTGGTGTTCTCACAGAATTCCCACAAAGACCGATTCCAGTGGTTTTCCTCGATGGTAATAATGCATTTAGGACCATTTTTGTGTGTGCAGTGATTGCCCCCTGGGCTGATTTTGGGGTCCAGCTGACTCTGGGGCTGGCAGGGGTCTGGTTTGCCATGACTGAGCTGGGTGGTTGGGAAACGTTTGCTCTGTGAGTCCAGAGCGTGTGGGCAGCTTTTCTGGGAGGAGGAACGTGGCACTTGAGCTCCCTTGGAGTGAGATCAGTCCTGAAGGGACAGGAGGTAAAACTCACCTCACTGGTGACATTCCTGTGCTGCTCATGTCCTTCCCTGGTGAGACCTTTCAGTCTCTCATGAAACCCCAAACTAGACTCATTTTTATTGGAATCAGGCACAGAGCCCATGATGAAGAAGCTGCTCAGGTAGGATCCCTCAGGCAGAGAGTCTGGAGTTGTTGTCCCCTTGGTTGATGCCTGATCTGCTGTGCCAGGCACTGCACACATGCTGGGAGCTATATTTGGGGAACAGATACTGCCCTGGTGCAGCCGAGCAATTTTTTCCCCCTAAAATGCTCATAGTTCATGAAAAACTGTTATTAACGCAACCCCTTCCCCAAGCTGTTCTGGAGTTCGAGTTTCTAACAGTAATAAACAACTTTTTGTGAGGATTTCTACAGCTTGTGAAGCAGATGGGTCTGGGTGGTACAGCACTTGCAGGAGGGGTTGCTGCTTGTTCTGGAGGTCTCAGTCCTGGTCAGGAGTGTGTCCTTCGCTTCCTTTGTGCCCTGGTACCTCAGCTGTGCAGTCAGGGAGCTGTTTGAGGTGCCTGGTACGTGAAAGGCTGGTTAAAATAGTTTGTATCAGGTGGCAGGAATTCTCCTTACAGGGCTGTACCTTTTCCTGAGTTACAGCATCTGTAAGATCAGCTGCAGCAGCACCATGGAAGGAGCAAACACTCACTGAGGGCTTGTGTGTGGTGAGGAAATGCAGAAGCAAAGGCAGGCAGAGTAGAGATGAAGTTTTGTCACTCATGGCTGCTGCTGGTCCCTGTCCCTGTGTGCTGGGGGTTTGGGCAGGGCTCAGTTCTGCTGCCACCCCAAGGGTACCTCTGCAGGCTGAAGGCACCTCTGAACCTTTTGGGTGGTGACCTCAGAGCAGATGTGGCTGTGCCACACTTGGTGTGGGTGAGGAGCAGGAGGTGGTTCAGGAGTTCTGGGGGACTCACCCCTCACAGCTTCCAGGCCTGTGTTTTTACACTCTCTTTTACCAGCCTCTTGCAGTGCTGCTGGAATTCTGTCTTTGTGTAGGCAGAAAGCTTTTCTGTTGCTGAGCATCACTTATTCATCCTGGTCTGTGAAGGGTTTTAGCTGAAAATCCCTAGTGGAAAGTGTCTCTGCCTGTGGTAGGGGCTGGAACTGGATGGTCTTTAAGGTCCCTTCCAACCCAAACCATTCTGGGATTCCATGGAAATGGGGCACCTGATGGGACTTTCTGAGTTCCTGTGGGGGTGAGGATCACACTCCACTCCCTTCCTCTCCACTGAGTGTGCTGGGTTTTCATCTTTGCCTGCCCCATCTTCCTGAATTGCTCAGATTTGGCTCAAATTCCATAAAATACCTTCCTGGCCTTGCTGGACAATGACCATCAACAAGGAGACAAATTCTGAGCAGTTGTGAAGCTGTGGCCGTGCAGGACGTGGTGGGAGCAGCAGGCTCTGGGATGGTGCATAAATACCTTGGCATGGCTGCATTGCTGCTTCCTGAGGATGCTGTGCCCTTCCCAGGGTGACCTGCAGACAGTGCTGGGCCCTTCCCTGTTTCTGGGTGCTGCCAGCAGCTGAGTTTTGTCAAGTGATAAAGCATTCCCTGCTCCCACTGCAGGTTTAAACAGGCATTTCCATCGTCAGTGCAGGAATTGGCTGCTCTTCCGCATTTCCCTGAGGATTTTCCCCTGTGGAGCCTCCCGAGGCGCGGGCAGGGATTCCTCACGGAGGGACAGCGCAGTGTCCCCTCTGTGTGACACTCACCTGGGGCCTGCTCTGGTCCCTCCTGCCAGGCCTTCCTTTCTTCTACCCTCTGGGGCTCAAAACAAACTTGGAGTGAGCACTTGAGCTCGTTCCCAGCTCTGGATCTTTCCCAGTGTCTAACACCTGGAGCAGGATTTGTCCAGTGGATGCAGCAGCACTTGGGGCAAAACAGACACCGTGAGGATTTGTTGTCTGTGTCAGAGACGTGTTGAGTTTTAATAGGTTTTCATCCTCTGCCAAAGGAATGCAAACCACTTATGGGATTAATTCTGGCAATAGTTTTTAGGGTTTTGTTCTGTGTTTATAGTGGTGAACAGAGTTTTGTGTCATGCGGTTGAAATACAGAACTTGCACAGAATCACAGAATTTCCTGAGTTGGGAGGGACCCACGAGGGTCATCAAGGCCAACTTCAGGACACCCCAACAATCCCACCCTGTCCCTCAGAGCATTGTCCAAACCCTCCTGGAGCTCTGGCAGCCTTGGGGCCGTGCCCACTGCCCTGGGGAGCCTGCTCAGTGCCCACCACCCTCTAGTTGGGCACTGGAACTTCACTCCCTGTCTCTGAGCATCAGCCAAACTGCTGCAGAGCAGGTGAGGAGGATCCTTGGCCAGGCAGGCCCTTCCCAGTCCGGGGGCTCCCTGGATGCTGAGATGGAAAAGGGACTGATCCCAGCTGATAATCCCAGCAGCTCCTTCCATCAGCCAGTATTGATCAGTGCCTGAACCCTGTCTGGGGCAATTCAAATTGCACTGGAGTGGTCTCTACGAGACGAGTGAACAGGGGTGGATTTTTGCTGGCAGTTGATGTTTTCCACGCATTGCTCAATTATTTATAAACCCTGACACTGCTCAGGCTGGCTTGGGGCTGCTCTGTGCACTGTGAGTTGGGGCCTGGGGGCTGCCAGGGTGGGACTGTCCTGTACCTGCCACTGCAGTGGGAGCCCAGGGTCTCACAGCAGCCTCTGCTCTGAAGCCCGAGCTGGAAACCCATTGGAACTGTCTGTGCAGGGACAGGGAATTCACTGTCCCCACAGATTCCTGAAGACAGGCTGTTCCCCCGAGAAGTCATTTGTAATTCTGCTTTTGGGCGTGGGAGTTTGCTCAGGCTTTTAAATTTAATGAGGATCCGGCTATTTATAATGATGGATTCAGAGGGAACAGTGAGGTAGCAAAGCTGGGAATGTGGTGGAGCTTCTGTGCTCAACCTTTGGACCCTGTTGGTGGCACCACCCTGAGGTCTGACCCTGGCCTTGTGTGGTTGGTATTGGCTGCTTCAATTACTGACAGACTTAATCCTATTAATTTTATTTGAAGTGGGTTTTTTTACCATTTGTAGTTTGCTGAAACTTCCCCAGGCTGGTTTGTCTCTTGTTCTTCCTTCCCTGACACTTGCCCCTGTCTGGACAGGGCCGGAAGCTCCTGATCATCGGCACCACGAGCCGCAAGGACGTCCTGCAGGAGATGGAAATGCTGAATGCCTTCAGCACCACCATCCACGTGCCCAACATTGCAACAGGGGAGCAGCTGATGGAGGCCTTGGAGGTGAGGAGCAGCTCAAGGAGGACACACAAGCTCCAGATTTGCTGGAGATGAGGGATTTTGCAGTGGCTCAGTGCTTGGTAACGCTGTCCCACTCGACGTTTTGCCACAACAGCAGTTCTAAGGCTTCTCCAAATTACTTTCTCGTGCATTAAATTAAGGTAGAATTAGAGAACAGTCAGTCTGGGGGAAAGGTTTGTGTGGTGTGGATTGAAAGATTCTGAGGGCATGGAAGTGGGTAATGAATATAATTGGGACACTTAAGCTGAATGTGCCCGGAGGGTGCTGAGCTCTCAGGAGCTGGAACGGCATCCACTGAAGGTGTTTGGGGCTCAGGAGATTATATGTTCCTTATAAATTCCTGCCCTTAATGGCTCCTTATTCTGTGCCATAGTGGGAATTGTGGTGAGTGCTGAAGGCTGTTAAAATAAACCGAACAGGAAAATCTTTTGTACAAACTGGCAAACTTGTCCCAGTGATGGGACACTGAAGCCTGAGAGACACAGACCCTCCTGCAGCAGGTTTGGAAACTGCCTGTGGCTTTGAACCTCTGTGTCCTTGTAGTCTCTGATCTGGAGGAAACCTTGAATGCAGCATAAAAGCATTTTAAGCACCAACTGTTGTTGAATTAGAGATGTTATGGAAAGAGTCATTATGGAATAAAAGAGTCTCAGTGTTTTTCCTTGTCTGGATATATTGCAGCAAATATTCCTTCTAAGCTGGGAAATGTTTTTAGTTTCCCATTCCCTTTCTCCTGGGGTAGGTGCCATTATCCCTCCTGTCAGTCTCCTGTTGCTGACTTGTTTCTGAATGATTTCCCCCCAGCTCCTGGGTAACTTCAAAGACAAGGAGCGCAGCACTATTGCACAGAATGTCAAAGGGAAGCCTGTCTGGATCGGGATCAAGAAGCTGCTGATGCTGATAGAAATGTCATTACAGGTAAGGATGTTTCTGGGGCAGGGGCACTGGGGTCTTAGAGGGGTCCTGCAGGTTCCCTCCTCTCTGCAGACTCCTCTTCAGCTGTAGAGGGAGGTTTTGCACTGGTTTGATTGGGAGAAGGAGAAATTTTCTGAACAAAGGAACCACCAGGTCTTGGTCCACAGAGATCTTTAAATCCCCCCGTGCCCATGGGCTGTTCAGAGCTGCACTTCAGAGCGGAGCATCTGCTGCAGAAGGGGTTGGATTAACTCACCTTTCGTGGAATTCCTCCTCTCCACCCAGCAGATAGCAATCACCTGGGGTTTTTTAAGAAGAAGGTGCCTGTGCAGGTGTATGTGCTCTTTCCCTGAAGAAGATAAATCTGTCAGGCTGTTCAGCTGCTCATCGCTTTATTTTCCACTTTCAGCACTTTAAAGAAAATAATTGCAGAGGGTAGAAATATGCAGCTCTGAGCCCTCCCCCGCACATCACCCTGCCTGGAGCCAGCCAGCACTCGGTGCTCCTGCTGACACAGGGTGAGGTGCAGCCCTAATCCCCCCCTGACATCCCAGTGCCCCCCCTGCTCACATCAAATGGATTTAGTGCAGCTGAGTGAACTGTCCTCAGATCTTCCTCGCAGAGGCAGAGCAGAAGTGCAGAGGCATGTGGTGCAGCAGCAGATAAGTCATGTACCCCTCTGTTTGCTGCTCACGATTCTGTTAAAACTTGCTCAGTGCTGAGGATCTGCTCTGACTGGATGTCACCTCAGGGAATAAAGTCATTTATCTAGATTACTTTTTCCTCTTCTTCCTTGGCTTTTAATTCCATACCTACAGGCAAGTCAGTAAGTCATTGCTCACATGTGTTAAGGGGTGCTGGCCTTCGGGGACTGCCGGGCTCTGCCGTGGCCCCGTCCTCTCAGCCTTCACAATGGGTCCCTTCTTCTGGCACAGGACGTTTCCTTGTGCTGCTTTGACCTGAAGTGCTGGTTGTTTTCAAAGCTGAGCGTGAAGGTTCTGTAAATCATGGGCAGTTCTGAACTGGGAGGTGGGTGGGAATGCTGAACCCAGCCCTGTTCCCAGCCTGACCCCTTCTGCTTGAGTCCCAGGGGCAGTTCGGGTACCTCAGGATCAGAAGCACATAAAGGTGTTAGGGGATGTCCAAAGGAGGGACACAGGATGGTGAAGGGTCTGGAGGGGCCATACAGGGAGTGTCTGAGGTCACTTGGCTTGTTCAGCTGGAGAAGAGGAGACTCAAGTCAAACCTCTGCAGGGTTGGCAGCTCCTCCCAAGGGGCAGCTCCGATCTCTGCTCTGTGTGAGCAGTGACAGGACGCAGGGAATGGCTGTAGCTGTGTCAAGGCAGGGTCAGGTTGGATCTCAGGGAAAGGCCCTTCCCCCAGAGGGTGGTGGGCACTCACCAGGCTGCCCAGGGCAGTGGGCACGGCCCCGAGGCTGCCAGAGCTCCGGGAGGGTTTGGGCAATGGGACAGGGTGGGATTGTTGGGGTGTCTGTGCAGGGCCAGGGGTTGGACTGGATGGTCCTTGGGGGTCCTTCCAGCTCAGGACATTCTGTGACTCCATGACCTGTGTTGTTTTCCATAGTGCTGCCCTGGGCTGTGCAGGTAAACTGATCTTGTGCATTAATTTTTTTAACCAGACCAGTGTTCTGCAGGACCAGCCAGGCTGGGAGAAGACAGAGCTGTGACTGCCCTTTCTGACACACTGAACAAGTGTGACAGGAGTTGCTGCCACTGCCCACAGAGCCAGTGATAATCCCCCCTTGCAACTGTGTATGCAGTGTTGGCAGGGAGGTGGTCTATGCTGTTACACTCAGTTCAGGTGGTTGTGTAATAGCAGAAGCACCAGCATATGGGAGCTAAATATGAACAAATTCTGTTCCGAAAGGTCTGAGGTGTTTCCATGACTCCATCTGCTGAACTGCTATAAATACAGGGGAGCAGTGCAGGCTCTCAGTGCACATAACACTGGATCTGAGTGCAGTGGAACCCACAGTGAGCTCTGATCTGGCTGGATGTTACAGGAAAGCACAGTTGCACCAGTCTGGGACTCGTTCCATGACCTGTGCTGCCATCAGTAGTGAGTGCTCACGCTGCCCTCACACTGAGCAGGTTCCTTCTCTCAATGAGCTGGAGCACAGCTTTTCAGAAAGAGATTTGAATCTGAAATCTCTTAATAATTGCAAGTGATGGATGAAAGTTCTCAGGAATTCAGCCCTGGTGAATGAATTCTCTGTACCAGTGTCTTCCTCCGAATTCAGCAGTGGGTGTTGTTCTGTTGGAGCAGTGAGCCCACCCTGTGCTCTGTGTGGGGATTCCTAAGCTGGTCAAAGGACTGTCAGTCTGTTTCAGACTAAATTCACACTGAACCAGCCCCTCAGTATCAAAATCTTTTCTTGGGGTACCTGAACTGCTCTGGTGCCCTGGGTTGTTTGTTACCTTGTTTATGAGCTGTGTAACCCCACACTTCTTGGCAGCCTCATTTCCCTCAGACTCTGTTCCTGACCTCCTTTAATGCCCAGGTGCTCCTGTTTAGTGTCACATATTTGGTCATCTTGTGTACCCTGAGTGTCCTTGATGATGTTCTGTTCTGTTCTGTTCAAACGGAGCCTTTGATCCATGGATACCCTCAGGGTTTGCCATGTGAATCCAGAGGAGTTTAGTTTGGAGTGTCCTTGGCTGCAGCACAAGGCCAGGTCACAGGGTGCTGTAGTGCCTTCCCCCTGCCTGGGTGCTGCTGGATACCTGAGCCTTCCCTTTCCATGGCTGCTTCCCTTCCCTGCCTGTCCTGTTGCTCTTGGACCTTGCTGGCAGCATTCCCAAACCCAAGGCTTCTCTCCTTGCAGCAGGAACCTGGATGAGACAGACAGCGTTCCAGAAAGCCCCTTTTGGCACCCCCAGGGTTTCCTGATTTGGTAACTTCTGTTTAGTATAAATAAAACTTAATCTAAGCTGTTTGTCTTTAATGTATTTTAACTTAGTTGAGAACTTATTTTGAAAGATCATCATTGCCTAATTTACTTTAAAGCAAATGCTCTACCTGGACATGCTGGAAGCTTGGGGTTTATGGCAGGTTTTCAGGAGCACTGCACTCCCTGCAGGAATGTCACATCTTGGTGCAGGATCTCCTTCTCTGGACTGAAGATTAATGAAGTCCCTTCAGTTCCCTTGTTTCCTGAGGGCTCCTGGGCATGTCCTGGGGATGCTGCACTGCCCAGGAAGGAGCACCCATGTTCTGGCCACCTGTCTGAGCTCTGTCACAGGGTCAGTCCTCGTGGTGCTTTGGAAAAATCTCCCCCCCACTTTGGCAGCAGCATTTGCCCTTTCACAGGGCACCAGAGGGTCTGTCCAAGAGTCCTGAACCTGCTTCCTCTGTGCTCCATTCACTCCATCTTCTGCTCCTTCCTGGGCAGATCAGCCTCTGGGGTTTGTGCCTTCATTTTTATTTAAGAAGTTGGTCAAATTGAAGTCTTTATGGCCTTTCAGCTGCCTGTTGTAGTCTTTTGAACAAGGCTCTGTGTCTGCAGGCAAATGCTGTTCCTCCCCAGCAGTCAGTGCAGGTTGTGGACATGGAGTTGTGCCATGGCCACCTCAGCAACTTCAGTTTGGGAAACACAACAGTGGCCTTGGCAAGTCTGAATTTCAGCTGGTGGCTTTAGTACAGGTGTTCTGAGGATGAAAAGAGGTTTCTTTGTGTATAACTGTGTTGCGTCATGTTGGGTTTTTAACAGAACTGCCCACCTGGAGCTGGGGTCAGGACTTTTTCAAGCAGTTGCCATTCTGGAAACATCCAGAAATACAGGAAGAGAGGTGACTGAGTTGCCATAGGGCTGTAGGATAAATGAGGTCAGAATGTACTTCAAGGTGTCATCTACTGGATCTCAGGAGAAGGCCCTTCCCCCAGAGGGTGGTGGGCACTGAGCAGGCTCCCCAGGGCAGTGGGCACGGCCCCGAGGCTGCCAGAGCTCCAGGAGGGTTTGGCCAACGCTCTGAGGGACAGGGTGGGATTGTTGGGGTGTCTGTGCAGGATGTTGGACTGGATGATACTTGTGGATCCCTTCAAACTCAGCATATTCCATGGTTCTGTGATTTCCTCTTGGGCTGCTTGGAGGGTTGCAGGGCACTAATGGGCACCTGTTTATTTGGTGTTTAGATGGATCCTGAGTATCGGGTGAAGAAGTTCTTGGCTCTTCTGAGAGAAGAAGGAACGTAAGTACTTTTATTTTAAAGCATTGTTTAAAATCCTCTTTTCTGCTCAGAAATGAGTGTCTCTGAGGGGAACCTGCAGTGGGGGGTTTCTGCTCTCATTGTTGGCCCCCATGTTTTCAGAGCTGTGTGTCAGATCAGTTCATACAGCACTTTGGGAGGGGGGAGGAGCTCCTGGAGGATCTGAGAACTTGCATGCCTGAATTCTCTGCTTGCCTTAACTTACCCGTGGTTTGAAGTTGCCATGAGATACTGGGCCACAATGAACTAAAGTAAATCAGAAGAGATTCTGCTCGAGTTAAAATCCAGCTGTTTATCTGAAATCTGGAACTTTGATTTCTCGTGTCTCCTGTCTGAGAGAAGGATGTCCTACTCTTTCCCCGTAGGTGCCACAGGGAGTAGTTGAGCCCAGTGGGACAGTGGCATCTCCTAGAGAATGACTTTCTAATACATGTAGGGCAGTACCTGTGCTGGGGCAGCTCACACCACTATCTATCCTGGCTACATGTGAGTGGGTTCCAGTGTGTGCTTGATGCTTTATACATGTGCATGATGCTTTCCTGATGGATTGGCTTCTTTTGCAAGAGTTCCTACCCTAGACTGAAGGTGGACCAAGTGCAAGATCAACAGCTGGAAAAGCGACCAACCTGGAGAACATTCACTGGGATCTTTACTCTTCTGTGCTCAACACACGGGACAAAGTGAAATGCTCCCCCATTTCCCAGAGCCCCATGTGGAATCTGCATGTTTAGTGCAATACAGTATCTTTATTCTTTGTCTTTAATATTCTGATGTCATGTGGAAGTGTCTCCTAGAACACTGTGCTTCTGTCTCTGTGCAGCCAGGCTGCATCCTTTGATTTGAGCATGGGGGAATGTCCTGGGAGTTTGGAGCCAATGCTAACTTGTGTCCAGCATTCCTGCAGTGGGAAGGAGATCCTGACTTCTAATACACCTGCCAGTCTGGTGAAGGGATATTGAAGCACTGCTCTGTCTTACCCTGGTCAGGTGAAGGCTTCCTTGTGGTGTCATCCCATCCCTCACTGAACTCTGAGCCAGACCCACACCCCTCAGGCAGTGCCCACAGCAGTTCAGCTCCAGGGCTGCCTGGGTGCTGCACCTGCTTTATTTCTATCCAGGGATTTTGGGGCCTGATGAGTCACTGCCAGTGGCACTGGGGACTGGAAGGGGCAGGGAAGTGTTGATCAGAGGAGAGGAAATTTCCATATCCGGTCTTTAAGGCATCAAAGCTTGTTGTTAATTCAGCAACAGTTTTAGAGGTGCTGGTTCCAGCCTCCAGCTCTTCCTGAGTTCATGTAAATGGCAGCTTTGGTGACCTCCAGCCTCACATCCCATTTTCATGCCATGTTACCAAAGGTTGAAGTTCCTCCTTAGACACAGAGAGGAGGCCAAGCTCTGCAGGTGCACGAGGTGTGTATTGCCATGTTTTTGCACTGAAATAAAGGAATGTATCAAGCTCTGCTCCATGGTCCTTCCCAATAGTCATCTGGCCTCAGTGAGGTGGCTGTCAATGCATGAGGCTGCACCCCCTGGTTCTTGGGCTCCACTCCGTCAATAATGTTCATGGAACATACCTCAGTGTGGTGGGGCATGAAATCAAAGCCATTTCTCAGATACTAGTCAGTGTAGCTTCCTAAACTTGACCAGGGCCGCTGTAAGGGCTTGCAGTGGTACCCCAGGGGTGTCCAGGGAAGGAGATGCTCCACGTCCTTCCAGGCCCAAGGTGCAGGTGCTGTTGTCCTTAGTGTGTGCTCACAGCAGTCGGGGGGTTTGGCCACCCCACTCTGTTCCTCTGGCAGTGCTGTTGTGTTGTGATGCCATTGTGAGTCCCAGTGGTGGTTATTCCCTCTCATTTTGTGTATGATCTTGTGAGTTTATTTGTTCCTCCCTTCCCTCTGCCAGTCCAAGTGACAGCAGCACACAGTAACTTATATTTCAGAGTAAATGGTGTAAACCTTATCATGTCTTTGTCCAGAACTATATTGATGAATAAATATCTGGTTTAATTGCACTTTCAATGGGTTCAATAAAAAGCACCATTCAATGGGTTCAATAAAAAGCACAATTACTTGTGATGCCCTGAGTGCCATCTGTGTCTGGGGCTGGTTGGGCTGAGGTGTGTGAGGAGCGGAGCTGTTCCCAGGAGCTGCTGGCCAGGGGGTGCTCAGGGGGTGCCTACGTGTGGATGGGTTGAATTTACCCCCAGCCTGGACAATTTGGCTCAGGAGTTGGCTGAGAGGACTCTGATCCAACCCATTCTGGAGCTCTCTGGGCCTTGCAGAGCTGAGGAGTCCCCGTGGATGTTCATGTGTGTGTGTGTGAGTTGGGGGTGTCACTCTTGGAGGAGACTGTGTTGGAAAACCAGGGTGGGCTGCTTGGTGTGACATCCCACCCAATCCACCCTACTCGAAGATCTCCATCCGAGATGTTTCCTGCAGATGGCACAAGGGGAGGTCTCCTGGAGCACCCCCCACCACCAGTGTGTTCTCTGGAGCTCTGCCTGGCACAGTGGCTGTAAGATATAACCGTATAAACAGCAGTGAGGGCCAAATTCTTCATCCCCTTCCTTACCCTGTTTCATCTTGAACCTGCCAGAAATGTGTCTGAAATGGAGCTGTTAGCCAGAGACAGATCATTTCCCCTTGCTGGGTTGGGTTTGGGAGGACGGGGTGGGGTGGAGGGAGGCTTGGGCAGAACGGCAGCCACAGAGAACTTCAGCCACAGAGCTGTGAACCCAGAACCTTCCAGGGGCCGGGCTTTTTGGTTGCCTGGTTTGTCAGGACCTGTGTGGTGCTGTGTGATGGCATCACTGGTCCACTGGCAGAGACATCCTGTGTGGGCACTGCCCATGCACATGGCTCAGGGAGCTGGGATGGCTTGGGGTGTGACCTGGGCTCAGGGTAAGGATACTGAGGGGTTTCATGTTTTATTTTACCCTTCAGACAGGTGTACTTGAGGCCAGTGCTGTGGAAAGCTGTGTACATTTAGAAGCAGCATTAACGTGGTGGGAGATGCTGCAGAAACACCCACTAATTATTGCTGGGCAGGAGAAGATGTTTTCATATGAGGAAATTCGGATCTTTGTCCGTCCAAAACACTGGAAGGTGATTCAGTGACAGCCTATGAGTACATGAGGGGATTGTGTAAAGCCTGTTTTAATCCATTGCTTAATTTAATCTTCTCTCTCTGCAGCTCCCTGCCAGGAGGGGGGGTGGGGGGGGGTCGGGCTCTGCTCCCAGGGAACAGGGACAGGAGGGGAGGGAACGGCCTCAGGCTGGGCCAGGGCAGGGGCAGGTTGGATATTGGGAAAATTTCTTGCTGGAAAGGGTTGTCTGGCATTGGAAGAGGCTGCCCAGGGCAGGGGTGGAGTCCCCATCTGTGGTGGGGTTTAAAAGCCCTGTGGATGTGGCACTTGGGGACAGGGGTCAGTGGTGGCCTTGGCAGTGCTGGGGCAACAATTGGACTTGATATTAGAGGGCTTTTCCAGCCCTAACGATCCCATGATTCTGTGCTGACTCCCGTGCTGTGCATACAGCGCACTCTCGAAGTCAAACCCTCAGCATTCAGCTGTAAAATCTCCTTTATTGTTCTGTTCTGCCATCACTGTCCTGCATTCATACCCTGCCCGTGGTGGGCTGTAAGAGCTGGATGTTCCTTAAGGTCCTTTCCAACCCCAACCATCCATGACTGCCCATGCCCATAAGCAGCTGGATAGTGACCCACCACTTCAGCAGGACCTGAAGGACCTTCAAATCCAAACCACACAAGCTGGCAAGTGCATATTTTTGATTTTTTACCTTCTCTTTAATGGTGTACCACAAAAAAAATGCAAGTTGAAATATATTTTTCTCCAAATATATATATTTATATAATATATAATCTTAGTTAACTCAAGTATATACATTGTATAATAAATAATGCTTATAAAAAGAGAAATTTTCTGAATATAAAATAACAAAAAAATTGACCTCTACAACTTTATACAAAACTTTGGATACAGCAGATTGATGGAAAAAGATCTTCCATTCAGTGCTAGGATACCTGGCTACAGTAAAATAATTACAAGGCAATAAATGTTCTATTTAATATTAAATACCTTTTCTTGATTAAAAAACAAACAAAAAGGGGATTTTGTTTAAAGTCAGGTACTGGGAGTCTTTCCAGACATGGAATTTAATATATACTTTATATAGATGCATATCAGAGGAGGGCTTGGCTCTGGCTGGGGGAGGGGTTTGAGCTCTGTGGGGTTTATTTTGGAAGGGGAGGCTCCTCTGGCCGTGTGAGTCCAGGAGCTCCTCACACTCTGCCCAGGAAGGACCCGGAATTTTGCTCTGGCTCCCCCACAGGGGTGTGAGGGCCAGGCCCTCTGTGCTCCCTCACCCCTTATTGCTCTTTGCAGCTCCCTGTGCTGCTCCTTGCCCTGGAGAGAGGAGAGTGGAGCAGCAGCCGCAGCTGGGACGGGCTGGCCGCGTTTCCCTGGGGAATCCCTGCTGTGTGAGCAGCACTTGGAACGGGGTTGGTGGTCCTGGAGCCCACCAGGACAGAGACAGTCTTGGGTTCTTAATTTCAGGGGTCAGTTACACCCTGGAAAGGTAAATCCAGGGTGAGGGGATGGGGTCGGGGAGGGGAGGTGGCCGGGGGTGGGGCAGGAGGGGCAGGCGCTGGTTCTGCACTGGGGTGGGGGGTGTGGGCGTCCCAAATCCCTGCTGATGGTTTGGAGCCTCTGTGCCCGGTGGGACTTTGTGGACAA
The DNA here is from genome assembly GCA_035583155.1 of Acropternis orthonyx. Classification (NCBI taxonomy): domain Eukaryota; kingdom Metazoa; phylum Chordata; class Aves; order Passeriformes; family Rhinocryptidae; genus Acropternis; species Acropternis orthonyx. The sequence continues at coordinate 3,153,036 of JAWWEU010000080.1, read as the reverse complement.
CTGCTGGGAACTCGGCAAATCCCGTGGGAAGGGGAGGGTGTGCCTGGGATTGTGCTGTGGGAGACAGGGCTCCCTTCCCTGTGTGCCCTCCCCTCTCTTCCTGGGTCAGGGCTTGGACCCCTCTGTCTCCTGGGGAGGGCTGGGGCAGACATTCCCTCTCTCCATGGGCTCTCTCTGTCCGGAATCGCTGACTTTGGTGCAGCAGCTCACCTGGCTGACCTGTCCCCAGAGACATCCCTGAGCTCCCTCTGGGATAGAAAGTCATGTCAGGGAGTGCTTAGTCAAGGGGTGCCTTGACTGGGTGGATCTGCCCAGATGGGGAGGAGGTGTCTGGGGCAGTGCTGTGTCCCCTGTGAGAGCTGCCAGCAGTGCCCTGTGCCCTGCCCTTGTCCTGGCCCAGCTGCTGGAGGCTCAGCTCTGGGCTCTGCCCTCCTGCTGCCCTCCCCAGGGCACTGTAGGACACGTGGGGCTGTGGGGAGCACGCTGGATGGGGAAGGAGAGACCACCCGTGGGCTCTGTGTGCTCAGACAGGTTTGGTTCTCCAGCATCACCTGGGAGCAAGGAAGGAGGGGGCTGGGCTGGTGTGGGGATTTGCCTCCTTCCCTCCTCCCCACCAGGACAGCCGTGGCAGCAGCTGGGCCAGCTGTGTTTGCTCAGTATAAAACCCAATTCCACCTGAGCCCCTGTGTCTGCACAGGCCAGACCCCTGGCCTAGGACAGAGCTGGGAGCTCGGGCTGTGCTGTGGCAGCTCTGCCCCCTGCGGACCCCTGTCCCTGCCCCTGCCCAGGGCTCAGCAGGCACAGCTCTCAGGAGCCCAGCTGGGGCCACCAGCAGGTCTGTGCCATCCTCTGCACCGAGAGGGCACTTGTGGGGCTGAGCTGGGGGCGCTGGACCCCCGGGCAGCCCCGGAGCCCCTGTGCCAGCGGGCACCTCCCTGTGCCTACTTGCAGGTGTGCACGTCGTAGATGCGGGTGCACTCCTGGCAGCTCACGTAGCAGCACCAGTGGAAGATGCAGTGACACTTCTCCTTCCGCTTCTCAGTCCGGGTGTTGTGGCCGCGGCCGCAGCACAGCAGGTCGCAGCCGTCGATCCCGTGGGAGGTGACATTGCAGGTCCTGTCCCTCGTCCCAAAGGAGCCCGTCTCGGGGTTGGGCTCGCAGAAGTTGGGGGAGTTCTCGTAGTAGACCAGGTCCCGCTCCGTCGGCGGCTTGAAAAGCGCGTACTTGGCCCTGAGAGTTTCTACCCAGCCCCGGGACTCGCGGTGTTTCTCCACCACCATCTCGGAGGCGCTGTCGTATTTGTCCTTCAGGTAGTCCCCGATGGCCCGGAAATCGGGCTGGGCCCACCAGCAGGTCTTGACCTCGCAGCTCCCCGAGAGCCCGTGGCACTTGCACTTCAGGTGCATGTGGTCCAGGATGGTCTGTGAGGGGGGAGAACAAGGGTCAGCTGCAGTGTTTGCTTTCCACCCCCTGCCTCTGCCACCCGGGTTTAAATGTCTGCTCTGGGCCCGGTCTGGGATGTGTGGGCTGGTTGGGAATGAGCTTTGGTGAGCCAGGAACATCTCCAGACAGGTGTCACACTAGAGAAGCGTGAGGTGGGCGGCTGCTGTCATCATTAATCTGATCTAATCTAATCTAATCCATGCAATCTTGGGGTCTGATTCTGTCACTGGGGTTCTCCCTGTCCTGTGTGTGTGGACAGTCAGAGCCCAGAGAAGCCAAAGGATGGATGATGTCTCTGACCCCTGTGGATGGAGACTGATCCCTTGTTCTCACTTTCCTAATGACCCTTATTTTCTGCCCCCCGTCTGACAGTTGGCACAAGAATGCACTGGAATTGTGAATCTGTGGTCATTAATCTCTTTCCCAGAAACCTCCTCTATGTGGAGCAAAATAATCACTGATTTCTGTTAAAATTAGAGGAGTTTGGTCAGGGCTTTTTGTACTGGAAGCTGTCAGACTCCTGCCCTTTCACCTCTGCCTGCTGTGGGGTGGAAAAGCCATATCAGTGTTTGTATCAAGCACTGTTGGAAAGGTCTCACTGGGTTTCCAAATGACCCAGAGCAGGGACCAGGAACCTGCTGACAGCAGGAATGGTATGGAATTACAATAGAATAGAACAGAATATTTGAGTTGGAAGGGAATAGAGTGTTTGAGTTGGAAGGGACTGACAGTTGTCATCTGCTCCAGGGAATCCCTGGGACAATGTCACAACAGGGAATGTGCAGGAAGGAGGAGCTGAGAGGAAATGCTCTTCACCCACTGCTGACCTGGAGTCTGTCCACCCCGAGCTGTGTTTCTACACATGGCCCTGGGGAATGTTCTCAGGTTGGGCAGAGAAGCTGTGGCTGCCCCACCCCTGAGAGTGTCCCAGGCCAAGTTGGATGGGGCTTGGAGCAAACTGGGCTGGTGGAGGGTGTCCCTGCCCATGGCAGGGGGTGGCACTGGGTGGGCTTTGAGGTCCCTTCTGACCCAAACCATTCCATGATTCTGTGTTCGTGCTGCAAGCAAGGTGTGTTTGGATGGAGTGGGAATCTGTGTGGAGGGAGTGGAAATGCTGTGGCCTGGGGAATAACCTTAGAAAGCCTCTGCCTGGGACTGCCTGGAGTCCCGTTATGTCAGGAGGAGCCGCCCTGGGCCACCCCCAGACCCCCTCCCTGGGCACTCACCGTCCGCCCAGCCTCATTGTTGTGCCTGTTCATGGCCGAGCGCGCGTCCGGCCGGTTCTCCCGTGCGTCTGCGAACTCCCGGGACACCAGCACGCCGAAATCGGCGTCCTCGCTGCAGCCACCCCACTTCCAGCCGTCCCCGGGGGGCCCTTTGTGGTGGGAGTCGCAGCCGCAGATGGTGGAGGTGCCCTCGGCGCAGGAGCGGGTGACCGCGAAGGCCACGCCGGCCGAGGCGATGGCGTGGACAAAGGCGGACTCTCGGGTGGCTGCGGACAGACACGGCCGGGGGTTATCAGGGGGTGTTTTCCTCCCAAGCCTCTTTCAGCAGTGTCTAAACCTCACTGAGAGGCCAAAGTTGTTTTATTGATGTTTGTCCTGGTTACAGCGGCCAGGGCCAGTGTGTCACTGTGTGGGTGTCACCAAAGCTGTGCATTCCACACCCTCCGTGCCATTTCTCAGGACTGCCAATGATGGCCCATTCCCAGCAGCTGCCCAGGGCACCCCTGAGCCCTCAGGGGACAGGGGGGTGTTAAAGAGCCCTGGGAGACAGGGCAGTGTCCCTGTGGTCACACAGTGACTGAGCTGGGAGAACTCCCCTCTGGGGAGGCACCAGCACCTTCACACCCACCTGAGGGGTCAGCTCTGCTCAGGGGCCAGCAGGGATTCCAAAATATCCCAGGGCTCACAGAGTAAATCACCCCTTGTGAGACTCCTCGCCCTGGGGGAGGGGCTGGGCATTCCCACCTGACCCTGAGCACAAATAATCTTGGGGGTTGGGGACTTCTGGCACCCCTGGTGGGATCCAGAGGGGGAGCAGAACCTCACCAGGGCTGTGACTGCCACTCTCGACCAGACTGTGCCCATCACCCTCACCAACAGGTGTCCTTTGCTTTTCCTTTGCCCTCAGGGGGCCCACGTGGGGCTCAGCACAGGGGCCAGTGATCACCACCCTGTTCATGCCTCAGAGGGCTGGGTTATGCACCTGGGTTTGTGTGTCAAAACCAATTCTTCTTTGTATCATTGTATTTATTGTAATCTTTTTATTGCATTGTAACTCTGACTTATAATCTCTTTTGGGTCGGGATCATTTCTCCTGCCGGTTTCCCTTTAAACCAGCACACTGGGGTATCAAGTCTGGGATCACCATCCTCGTCTCCATCCCTGCACAAGAGCAAGAGCTGCTCTGTCCCTGTTCCCACCACCAAAATCCCTTCTCCGTTAGAATTCCCACCCTTTCCCTCTGTCACAGCATAAATTCCCCCTCAATTCCCCACGGGGTCCATCCATTCAGGCCCCCTCCAGCCCCCACCCAAGCACTGATGGTCACCCACTCATCACCCCCCTTTATCCCCCGCTTTCCTCCCAACCTCACCTGGATTTATGGCATTTTTCCCTCCTTTTCCCAAGCTCCATCCCAACCTTTACCCCACCCCCAGGCCCTCAGTGCTGTGCCTCTTGTTCCCCTTATCGTTGGTGTTCCTTTGCCTTATAGCAACACAAATAAACCTCTTATCTCCTTTGCAGCTACACAGGACTGTGATTCAGAGCCAGCCCTGCCCGGATTAATCTCCATCTGCTTTCTGACAAAGTCCCATTTTTTATTTGCTGGTATCACCCTCCCATCTGCTCTTTGATGGCAACCTGTGGCTTAAGAGCTCAGAGCTCCGAGTTTGTGGGCATGAGTAAAACAGCAGGACGCTGCAGACGCACCCGGATCCATGTCCAGAATTCCCTCCCCAGCCCTTAAGGAATTGCTTTTGGAGACCATAATGATGACTGTTGGCCCTTGGCCAGGTGGGGAATCGTGTCTGAGCTACAAATCGGGGTTAAATATTTCCCTGGAGCAGCACCCAAACCCCTTGGGAAAGGCTTCTTCCCAAGAAAACCCACCAGCCTTGGGGGGCTGCAGGATGGGCTCCGCTCCTGGGATGCTGTCTTGGGTTTGCACCTTTTTTGTGTCTTTTGAAAGATCCAGAAATGCTCAGCCAGAACTTTGGAGTTTGGGGGTTTTTTGTTTGTTTGTTTATTAGATGGTTTGGGGTTTTTTTTTTCCTAACACTATTTTTATACACACCCTCCTCTACCCCAACCCCCCCACCCCCCCCCCAAAAAAACAAACATTATTCTTGACGAAAGAATATTATTTTTCCAAGAAAAAATTATCAGGAGCTCCACACAGCCCTGACCTTCCTGATTTTCTCTACTGCAAGTGCCAAACTGACCCAATTTTGCCTGAGCTGGATGAAATGTTGAGTATCATCTTACCCAGCCTGCTCATGTCCAACATGAACAGCTGCATAAAACATCAGCCTTGTTCAGAAAGGCCTTCCCATCCCCCTGTGCTGGAAAGACATGAATTTTCTGGTCCATCTCTCATCATTTACTGCCCAAATAATAAATACTGGATTTTCAGAGAGTCAGAATCCTGCAATAAATGGATGTCTTAAAGTCCAGGGTTTGTCCTCAAGGTCTAGGAACAAAGTGCACGGGGAGCTGGTCCTGGTGGGAACAAACACGTGCAACATTCCAAAAGCCTTGGGAAGGAGTTGCTGAGATGTTACAGCTGAATCCACAAGAGTGGGGGAATTTGCTGCCCCTCAGCCTCAGTGTAAAGGGATTTCTGGATTTAACCTGGATTTCTGCTTCCAGTTATGCCAAGTCATTGGAAGAAGCAGGTTCTGATGTTTTAGCAGTCTGGGACTTCGGATGAAGCTGTGGCTGCCCCAGCCCTGGGAGTGTCCAAGGCCACGTTGGATAAACTTGGAGCAACCTGGGCTAGTGGAAGGTGTCCCTGCCCATGGCAGGGGGTGGCACTGGGTGGGATTTAAATCCTTCCAACCCAAGCCATTCAGTGATTCTGTGATGTACCAGTTTTCCAGCAGAGCATCAAATGGATACTTCCTAAGGGAAAAATAAAATGCTGAACAGAAAATTGGGGTTTTCCGTCAGGAAATGCTCCCTGGAAGTTCTGCCTGGGTTAGTTGGCAATCAGGTATCAGAAGTTTCAACTGAAAGTCTGTTTATGAGGACATGGAGTGACAGGACAAGGGGAAATGGCTTTTAAATTGAAAGAGAGCTGGGTTGGATACTGGAATATTGGGAAGGAATTCCTCCCTGGCACAGGGTGCCCAGAGAAGCTGTGGCTGCCCCAGCCCTGGGAGTGTCCCAAGCCAGCTTGGACGGGGCTTGGAGCAACCTGGGCCGGTGGGAGGTGTCCCTGCCCATGGCAAGGGGGGGCACTGGGTGGGGCTTTGAGGTCCCTTCCCACCCAAACCGTTCCATGATTCCATGAAAACCCATTCCCAGGGAAATCCTGCCTTTTTGTGCAGCCCATCCCTGCAATCCCACAGCCACCCACCTTTCATCTCCATCCCCTCCACAAAGGAATTTATTTCAACCAGTAGGTGAAACACTGTAAACACCTGGTGAATTTTTATCTGCCTCCAGGAACTCAGAGAAAGCTCCTTTCATAATATTTTATCCCTTTATTTTCCTTCTTTTTATTTCCCAGGCAGGAAAAAATCCACAGTGGAGTTGTATTATTTGTTATTATCAAACAGAACACCGAGTGTGTGCACTTGGATCACTATTTCTTTTAGTCAAGTTCACCCCAAGAGGTAGAAAACCTGCCAGCAGCTGCCTTGGATAAATTTTTCCAAGACAAAAGGAATATTAACAAGACAGAAGTAGGTTTGCTTTTTTTTAAAATCATAGTTTGAGCAAGAAGCACAGAAATTGGAGTGATGCACAGAGTCCCCAAACAGAAAACAGGGTGGATTTAAACAAGATGCTCTAGTTTGTCCTTTTATTTTACACAAGAAAGTGAAAAGCAGCTGGTGCTTTCAAAGATCCTCCAACACAGGCAGAGCCACATTTGCATCTCCACCATCAATTCCATGCCCAGATTGCCAAAGTGCCTCAGGACCCAAAGTTTTGCCTCCAGCACAAGCTGCTCATTCCAGGAATTTCAGCTGCTCCCTGTTTCATGGAATCATTTAGGTTGGAAAACACCTTTAAAAGCACCGAATCCAACCATTCCCCAGCACTGCCAAGGCCACCACCATTCCAAGTCCTCAAATGTCACATCCACATGGAGTGTAATCTCCTCCAGGGATGGGGACCCCCCACTGTCCTGGGCAGCCTTTTTCCATGTCCTGAAGAAATTTTCCCTGATATCCAACCTAAACCTCTCCTGGGGCAACCTGAGGCTGTTTCCTCTTGTCCTGTCACTTGTTATGTGGGAGAAGAACCAGATCCCCACCTGAATCCAAAGTTTTACTGATTGTCCTGGTTACAGCAGCCAGGGCCAGTGTGTCACTGTGTGGGTGTCACCAAAGCTGTGCATTCCACACCCTCCGTGCCATTTCTCAGGACTG
>JAWWEU010000080.1:3034874-3129568 GCA_035583155.1 Acropternis orthonyx | reverse complement strand
CAGTCAGTCAGTCAATCAGTCAGTCAGTCGGTCAGTCAGTCAGACAGTCAGTCAGTCAGTCGGTCAGTCAGTCAGTCAATCAGTCGGTCAGCCAGTCAGTCGGTCAGTCAGTCAATCAGTCGGTCAGCCAGTCAGTCGGTCAGTCAGTCAGTCGGTCGGTCAGTCAGTCAGTCGGTCAGTCAGTCAGTCAATCAGTCGGTCAGCCAGTCAGTCGGTCAGTCAGTCAATCAGTCGGTCAGCCAGTCAGTCGGTCAGTCAGTCAGTCGGTCGGTCAGTCAGTCAGTCAGTCAGTCAGTCAGTCGGTCGGTCAGTCAGTCGGTCGGTCAGTCAGTCCCCGGGTGCCCCACCAGGCCCAGGCTGAGCTCACGTGTGGAGCAGCCACAGAATCCTCCTGCACTGAGCTCCTTTGGGCTGGGAGGAGCTCAGTGTGAGGTGCCTGGCTGAGTCCCACCTGTGCCCAGGAGATGCAAACATAGTCACTGAGGGTGATGTCCCAGTGATGGCACAGCAATTGCAGGGCAGGACCCACAATTCTAAAGCTGATTCCAAGCCTGCGGGCTTGGGGAGCCGTGGCTTTTCTCCACTGAAGGCTGGCCTGTCTACCTGTGAGGTTAAAACTTGTTCACACTCATGCCCCTCTCAGACTAAGGACTCATTTTCCAAGGAAGAACTGACTTACTGCCCCTCCAAAATCTCCACCTAGACCACCTCCAAGCCTGGCCCTTGGCAAGCACTGGCCTGTGTGACTCCTGGGTATGAACCATTCCCACGGGTCTGGCCTCAGCAACACGTGCCGTGGGAATCCCTGTGCCCCCAAACAGGCCCAGAGGGAGGTCCCTGAGCCCTCAGTGCCCAGGGAGCCCCTCTCTGCCAGGCTGCAGGGCAGGCAGTGACCTGCAACCCCTCTGGGCAGGGGCAGAGGGTGGCTGAGCTCTCCCTCGGAGGCTCAGGCAGTGTGGGGGCTCAGAAGGGAAGGGCAAATGCAGAAAAGCAGATGAAGGTGCTCAGCTGCAAAGGGTGTTTTCACCACTGTGGTTAAAACCCTCCCATTTGCTGCTGTTTCTGATCCCACAGCCATTCCTGATCCACAGGTCTCCAAACTCCTGAGGTTTCCCTGCCAGTGTGGTGCTGCCCAGGAGACTGAGCACTGCCCCATGTGTCACCAGCAAGATCTTCCCTGCCCCACACAGCCCTAACCTTGCACCGCTAACCTGGTTTTTTAAATTTTCGAATAAATTAATTGGGGTTTTGGGGGGCCATTTGTTTCCTATCACAAGCATCACCCACAGTGGAAGGGCTGGACATGCCTTGTTTGAACCCAGCAGGGTGGCTGCTCCCAACATCCGCTCACAGGGCTATGGCACTGGGGGGTCAGCACAGCACAGGCAGTCACTGTCCCCTCTTGCTGGTGTTGGTGGCACCAGACTGGGAGTCCTGCATGCAGTGTTATGTCCACTGGTGAACTGGGATGTGGGCAGTGCCCAGGAGATGTGGCTGTGATGGTCAGGAGTTGGGAGGCCGAGCTGTGCCAGGACAGGAGAGGGGCGCTGGGCTGGTTTAGTGGGCAGGACAGGAGACTGAGGGTGTCCAACAACAGCCCACAACTCGTGGGGCAGTGACGGGTGGGACGGAGCCCAACCCTTCCTGCTGGTACCAGATGACATAAAGAGGGGTAACAACGGGAAGTGCAGCCTGGAAGTTTAATTTGGGTGTTAGGAAAAATCCCTTTCCAGGTGCCCAGCAGTGTGAGGGCGTCTCATCCATGGGAGTTTGGGGTTTTCAGCTGGATACAACCTCTGCTGCCCTGGGATGGGGCTGGGGGTGTCTCTGCTCCAGGGAGGTTGGATTACAGACTGTAAAGGTCACTGATGTGATTTGGAGTCACAGGCTCTGGTTTTGGGGCAGAAGGGGAACCAACCATCCGCTTGGTGGCATGACTGTCACCTCTGGCAGTCAGAGGCTGCATGAGGAGGACAGGACACAGCAGGGCACTGAGGAGGAGGGTGGTGGGAGGACACAGCTCCTGGGAGAGTGGTGAGAGCTGCAGAGCCTGTCCCTCAACAGATACAGGCACTGATGCACTGATGGATAACTCCAAACTAATCACAGCACCATCGTGCTCTGGGTCAGCACCTGCCTGTGCCCTCTGTCTGCTGCCAAGGCAAACGAGCAAACTGCACTTCAGCAAGGAGAAAACAGCCTGAGCTTTACACACTCCAGGGGTGTTGCTGTTGGATGCAGCAAATTCCCACACTGGTCTATTTGCAGAGACTTGCTCATATCTTGTGTGCTCTGCTGAGCTGGAAGTGACCACTGTCCCCTGGGAGGAGGATCCTTCTTCAGACAGGACAGTGGAAAACCCACATCCAGCTCTGAGATACATCAGATGCTTCAATTAATCTGAGTGTGGCTGAGTTCCAGTGAGACCTGGATGGGGAGGTCTGTGGGCCCTGGGAGGGGTTGGTGCCTTGCAGGAGTTGCTGCCAGAAGAGCTGAAGTTCTTTGATGTGGAAGATTTTAGGGAAATGCAAATATTGCCAGTGCAAACAGGTGCAGGTTAAGACCAGAAGAGGCTTTGTTAGGTGAATGTTCATCTGGGTGGTGAGATGGGTGCAAGGTCCAGGATATGTTGGGTACATCAGAGTTTCAGAAATCATTGATTTCTTTAGCTTTCCTCCTAAGCCGGGTGTTCCTGACACCAAACTGACGACATCTCCTGTCCTTCCTGTCACTGGGACCAGGTTCACTTCTCCACTTTAAACTCCAGGTGCTGTAATCCAGAATTCCCAGGTAACTGGTAGAGAGCAGCAGGCAGGGGTGGGGCACACTTAGCCTGGTCCATGCAGAGCTACTGTAGAGGAGAGGGATCACACTCCAGAAAAGCTCCTCTGACTTCACAGAGAATTAGGGAAGGACTTCTCAGATGAGGTTGGGTGAAGCTGCCCTGGACAGTGCAGTGCCCATGGGTGTTTTACTGGGTGAAGAACGACCAAGGGCAGACCTTGAGAAGGTTTACAGTGAGACTTTTTTTCCACACAAACTGAAATAGATTTTGCTGTTTTGTTCCGTTTTTTCCCTGATCTCCTTTTGTTCTGTAGGCAATGGCATGAGCTGCTCTCCCAGGCATGAACCTGCCACCCCTCACCCACATCCCTGCTCCTCATTGCCACTGTTCTGCCCAGGTTTCACACTCCAGGTTGCAGCTGGGCTGCAGTTAAATAAAACAGGGTGTCCCACCTGCCTTCCCTGCACAAGACCCAGGTGTTCCCCTGCCACTGCCTGGTTTGGTTTTGCTGAGTCGGGGTTCTGATGATTTAGCAAGTCAAAATGATTTTGGCTTTGATCAAAACAGATCATAGAACCACAGGATGGTTTGGCTTGGAAAGCACCTTAAAGATCATCTTGTTCCAAGCCCCTGCCATGGGAAGGGATGCCACCCACCAGACCAGGTTGCCCAGGCCCCCATCCAGCCTGTCCTGGAACCCTTCCATGTGAGTGGGTGGGGAGTGCTTGGCAGGGAGGTCCAAAGGGAAGAGAGATGGGCCAGTAGGTCTGACCCCTTCTGATTGGGGTCAATTCTTCAACTGACTTTGCTGTATCAGGTACCTTTTGGGTGGAAATCAGCTCAGTTTGGCTGAAGAAATGTAACACCCCAGAGGACACCTTATCTGAACTGCAGAGTTCGTCTCTGGGGTGTTTGGAACATGGGAAGGTCAGGAATGCCTGTTAAAAAGGAAAGGGACAATGGAGGATGCCAGAGGATAAAGTTCTTCAGGATTGCTGTGCTGGTGGTCACCACCTGGCTGTGACTGCCCTGCTGCCCACCGTGATCCCCCTGGCCATGGCAAGGCCTCTCTTGTCCCCCAGCACAGAGGCAGGATGAGCTGAGATGGGGAGTGAGCAGCTTCAAGATGAGTTGTCAGCCAGAAAAAGAGGCTCTGAGGACTCACAAGTCCCTGGCACTGAGCAAAGGCCCGGACACGCTGGCAGAGCTGGTGCCTGGCTCACCAAAGGGCCCTTTGTGGGATGTCTGATGGTTTGAGTGACTCAGGGCTGCAGTGTCACTGTGGGGCACAGCACAGCCTGGTCACGAATGCCACCTCTCTGGCACCAGATGGGATGTGCCCCAGCCCTGCAGTGACTTACTTGGTGCAGGCTCTGAGTCAGGACCATCTCCAGGAGAATGCACAACCACCCCTCTGACATTCAGCAGAGTTAAATAAGACACACAAGGGAAGGAGGACAGTGTCATGCTTCTGGAAGCGGATTACTCAGCTCTCAGAGCTGCCTACACCTTCCCTCCTGGACACAGTAAGGATGGTTCTGTTCCGTTTCCTTCTCGGAGTTCTGGCCAAGTCGGTGCAGTCAGGAGCACACGATGCTGCAGCCTTTGGTGCACAAACTGGAGTGGTTTAAGCCTCCTCCTTGTTGTAAATGGGATGTTAAACATGGGAATGGGACAAAGGAGCAATAGCAGTGAGCTGAGGCAGTGGCTTATGTTGACAGTTTGATTAGTCTATTGGAAAGACTTCTGAGAGATTATTCAGTTACAGTGGGAAGAAGGGGAAGATTAAGACTTTCTGTCCAGCAGAAGAGGGCAAGACAATGGCTGGTGAGTGGGAATTCAGACCACTGAAATGCAAAGGTACAAGTCTCAAAGAAAAAGACCAACGTCCCACACTTGTTGCAGATTCTCTGACACTGAGTGTCATCAAATCCAGCTTTTCTGAAAAGAACTGTTTGAGCCACTACAAATGAATTCCTCACCCTTGGGGTGAAAGGATCAGAGTCAGTGGTCGCCCTGCCTGGCTGTGCACGGAGGATTTGATTTCCCTGCCCTCTGGGCCCACGGGGAGGGAGAGCCCTTTGCACACATCGACAGTGGCTGCCCTGGCTGAGGCAGCAAAGCAGGAGGATGTGCCTGGGCAGAGCTACAGGACTTGGATCCAGCTGTGGTGGTGGTGGTGGTGGAGGGGCTTCTGGGAAATCAGCATTCCTTATTTCCACCCTACACAAACCTAAATTCCTCTGCCTGCGTTCAGTGAAGTGCTGTGGAGTTTTCAGGGGGTGCACATGGCAGGACACAGGAGTTCTGTATGGAAGGAGTTCGAGACAAGTCAGTACTCTGAAATAACCTTCTGGTACCTGCAGATCCCCCAGGCAGCCCGGGGTCCCTCATGCAGGGGACGGAGGAAGGATACCGGGTTCCCCAGCCTGGCTGTGCTGACACCCTCCCACATCGTGCTGCAGCATTCCCTAAAATCACAGAGCACTGAGGAACTCAGTCTCCTGCAGACTTTTTTCCCACATCCTCTGCTGGATCTGATCTATTCCTTTCTGATCCAAACAAGCTTTGTAAAGAAATTAGCTTCTAACATTTTGAAGTGCTCTGTCTGCAGCTCCTGTTGCAGAAACATCCACAGTCCACAAACATCATGGGAAACCTGGGAGCTGCTCTCACCAGCTGACTGGTTCCCTGCCACGCCCTGCAGTGTCCGTCCCCTTAGCACCTTTTCCACACTCTCAGCTGGGTTTTGAGTCCTGATGGCTCAAGAGCAGAAACAAATTCTGACTGTCTTGCACGTCAGGCTGGGCCAGTAGCACCCTGAGGAACTCCAAGTGTGGTGTCCCTGGGGCAAACCTGGACTATTTCACTGAGCTGTCCCAGCCCTCCTGCACACCCTCTGCGTCCCTCAGAGCCCCATCCCCACCAGAGTTACGTGCTCTGCAGGCAGCCCCTTGTTAGGTATTTCCAGAACTACACCATGGAGTCACAGAAGGGTTTGGGCTTGGAGGGACCTCAAAGCCCACCCAGTGCCACCCCCTGCCACGGGCAGGGACACCTCCCACCAGCCCAGGGTGCTCCAAGCCCCGTCCAACCTGGCCTGGGACACTCCCAGGGCTGGGGCAGCCACAGCTTCTCTGGGCACCCTGTGCCAGGGCCTGCCCACCCTCACAGGGGGGAATTTCCTCCCAATAGCCCATCTAACCCTACTCTCTTTCTGTTCAAAGCCATTCCCCCTTGTCCTGTCCCTCCAAGTCCCTGTACATTGTGCCCCCACCCTGGAGCTGGCCCTGCACACTCTTCTTGCCCACCCAGCTTGCAGACCATGTGCAGCGTGGAGCCAGCAGGACGTGGCTGTGAGCTGCCTGAGCTCTTGGGAGAGCTGTCCAGGCCTCTGGATGTGCTGGAACAGCAGCTCATGGCTGGTGCTGGTGCAGATCTGAGGCAGATGCTGCCAGAGGAGCAGCCACTCCTTCCTCACAGGGCACAGCGACTGAGAAAGGACTGTGGCGAAATTACATCCTGGGCAGGGAGTCCTGTCACCTGTGCTAAATTCCTGCTGCATTTTTTTTTGAGTGAGGAGAATCTTAAGTAAAAGAAAATTACTTTCTGATCCTCAGGATGTTTCTTGTTGTACAAATGGAAGTCTCTCATCACAGAGAACTACCAAGTGGCCATCATCAATTCTTCAAAAGTGGCACCAAAAAGTACGGAAGGTGGTCTAGCTGTGGCTGGAAATCTGAGTTGACTCTCAAAGTCCTGATAGTTAAAGAAACAATGAAATTCAGAGACTTGTGTCAAGCACAGAAGGAAGCGACAGAAGGAAGATCAAGATATTGGCTGGTTGTTAAATGACTTGTGCACAGGAATTTCAATCACGCTGTGTAATTAGAAGATAATCCTCTCCCTGCCAGCCGCTCATTTTAGAGACATAATTAGAACCATGGAGTCACAGACTGGTTTGGATTGGAAGAGACCTTAAAGATCATCTAATTCCACCCCCTGCCATGGGCAGGGACACCTCCCACTAGCCCAGGTTGCTCCAAACCCCATCCAACCTGGCCTTGGACAGGTCCATGAACCTGATGGACCTCAAGGAACGCAAAGGCAAGGTCCTGCCTCAGGGGTGGGACAGCCCCATGCAACAGGACAGGCTGGGGGTCACTCACTTTGCAGAAAAGGACTCGAGGATGCTGGTGGGCAAACTGGAACAGGAGTCCCTTGTGTCCTTGCAGGAGAAAAGGTCATCTTCCTCTTGGGCTGCACTAGGAAGGTTGGAATGTGAGGGATGTGATTCTCCCCCTCTACTCAGCACTTGTGGAATCCCATGTCCAGTTTGGGGCTCCCTAGGACAGGTGAGACATGGACGTACAAGTGGGAGTCCAGAGGAGACAACCACAATGGTCAGGGGGCTGCTCTGAGCAGTCCCTCCAGGTAAGAGATCAGCAGATGATCCTTTCAACCCAAACTGTTATCCTCTGAAATGATTCAACAGCACTGCAGAGCCTGGTGTGCTCCCCCACGCTGAGCGTGGCTGTGGGGCTCGCAGAGAGGGAGCTCCTCCTCCAAACTCTGCTCTCTGGTTGTGCCGGTTCCTCCTCCAGTCAACAGAGAACAGGCACTTCTGGGAGGTCACTTCCCATTTTTCCATGAGACTGGAGGGTGACCCACCTGTGTCCATCAATTCACACTATAAAAGGAGGGCTTAGGGAACCCACCCACCCACCCAAGCTCATCACTCAGGCTCCTTTTGTAACAAATGGAGAAAATGACACTTTTAGGACACGATCCACTGCCCTGTTTTCCCTGTTCACCTCAGGTGAGGGTCTAGACCTGTGGGCTGGGCACTGGGACTTTAACTGTGCCCACACATCCATCCCAGACAGCCCTTACTGGCTCCCCATCCCCACCAGAGCGGGATTAGGCTGGAAGCACCAATGTGAAGGTGCATTATCTTCTGGAAAGGCAGGAAACCAAAGCCAACATGCCGTTGGAAAAGCATCAGTGGTTCTCACACAAGCTGGCACAGGAACATGGACCTTCCCCACAGCAATGCCCTGTGAGAGCCACCAGGCTGCCTGGTATTTAGAAAGCAATGAAGAGAGGCTGTTCTGGAAGCCTTGAATGTCACGGCCTGTGCTCGGGTGGGGTTGGACTATAACAGAAATAATGATGGCCATGAACAGGCTGCCCCAGGGATGAGCTGCTCTCACTGCTGCTGGTACCACCATCAGAACCCCCCAGGACCTCCTTCTCTGCACACACAGATGTTTGTGCAGCTGAATTGTGAAGGGAACTGAAGTGGCATTTGCCCTTCTGGGCAACGAGGGGCTTTTCTGCTTGAATGAGAGCAGATTCAGGGGATGAGACTGGAATGAGTGGAGATACAGGAGCCCACCAGGTGAACACGTAGCCCTGCATTGCAACCCTGGCTGTTGTGTGGGCAAGTAAGAGATCTGAGGATCATTTAAATGCTCTCTTCAGTGCCCTGTGGGGTTGGGAAATGTCTGTACAGTTGGAGGAGGAGCACAGATGTTTTGGGGTTGGAGAATCTGACATATACAAGAGGATGGGAGAGCTGAAACTGTGGAGACAGGAGGAAAGAAATCCATGGAGAGTTCTGGCCAATGTGTGTAAATCACTGGTGGGAAAGAGTGGAGAAGCTGCAGCCAGACTCCGACTGGTATCCAGAGACAGGAGAAAGGGCAATGAGAACACGCTGAAACACATGGAGTTCTCTCTGAACACATGAGAACTCTTGTTCACTGTGAGGGTGAAAGAGCACTGGAACAGGTTTCCTAGGGAGTTTGTGGGGACTTCATCCTTGGAGACACTCACAACCCAACTGAACACAGTCCAGGGCAACCTGGAGCTGGAATTGCCATGTCTCTGTCTGCAGTCAGTGCAACTGGGAGGGCTGTTTCTCTTACTCCCCTCTCCACCTCTCATTTCTTCTCCTTCCTTCCTGTGTCCTCCCTGGTCAGTGCTGAGACGGGAATTGTCAAACCTCAAACTTCCCAACCTCCTGCTTTTTTAACACCTGGCCCAGAAAGCCCCTCATTTCCAATTTGGCTTGTATCACCCAACATTACCTGCCAGAAATCCCACCCTTAAAAGCCATTATCTTCCTGATGGGAGAAAGTGTCATCCCAAAAATATCTCACATTCACGCTCCCTTTGTTCGGTCACAGCTTTCTTTCTCCATAAACCTCTTACCCCTGGACTTTCCTCCTTCCCTTTGTTCTGTTGCTCATTGCAATCCTCATGCTGTGACCTTAACTATCCCTGCTCATGTCACCCCCATCTCTGCTTTGCTGTTTCCAACCAGCCTTGCAGACCTCAAGGAGCGTTCAGACAACATTCTCAGGGACAGGGTGGGATTGTTGGGGTGTCCTGACTCGATGATCCCTGAGGGTCCCTTCCAACTCAGGGCCTTCTGTGATTCCCTGGAGTGGAAAAAGATGAGAGGGGAGTGCAGAGAGGGGCCATTGCTGTAGCACTGGTGGCCTCGGAGTCTGCTGGTGACATGAGCCAGAGAGGAACTGGGGCCAGGACTCAAGTGCTCCTCAGACCAGGCAGGGTGTGAGGCACAGTCCAGCTGAGACCTTGGAGCCTCAAGTGACCTTGTGGAGAAGTCAGAAGTCAGCCCAGAAAGCGAAGGAAGCTCTGTCAGATCCCCATCTCCCTTGGTTTGTGGGATCGCCCGGGCACAGAGCGGGGTCGGTCAGACCTGAGCCCTTCATCTGCACTGAGACTCCTTCCCTCCAAGGCAGAACCCTTTTCCTGAGGAGTCCTCACAACAAAGGGCCTCCCAGCAGAGCGAGCAGATGCCTCTGGATGAGAGCAATTCCCCCTTGCCTGAGCATGGGGAGAGTGTTGCATCCCTCACATTATCTCCCTGCCCACCGGCGTGTGGATTAGTGTTGCTGCAGCAACAGCACTTTTGTAAGATGAGCCCATTCTGGGAGAGCTGCTCCAGTTTGGGTGACTCAGGGCTCTCTCATGGGCCTGAAAGTGATTTGGCATCTGCTTCCACCGCTTTGTCTTGGCATCACACATGGTTTGGCTTCGAGTTATTTGCCAGCAAAGGCTGGGAGGGAGTTTGGGGGGGTGGGGGGGCAGGGCTAGGGAGCTGGAGCTGCTTCTCCTCCCGAGGGGTGAAGTTGCTGACAGGGGTGTGTGCCCAGAATGGGCTCCCCCATTGTTCCCTGCAGCAGATATAAATGTTATGTTCAGCAATGCCTGGTGAAAGAAATGTTTGGAATACACAATCAAGGGATTTGCCATGGGAGAGGATCTATGTTGCAGGGACTGGGATAATATTATTTGACCGGGAATTTACATAAATGCATATGATTTGCATATGCAAATGTAGGCTCCTGGGCTGTGACCTCAATAAACACAGCAAGATTTTCAGCACTGGAAAACCTTTCCTCCAAAGGGAAACGCTGGGCCTTGTCTGGGGGCTCTCCCTGCAGTTCGGTGGGTCCTGGCAGGGCTGTACCTCTGTGTGTGCCCCGTGTGTGGCCCAGGCCCCCTCACCTCCCACTGCTGCTGCCCCCTCCCCACCCCTCCTGCCTGGGAAGCCATTCCCACCACTCGGATTCACCTTCCTTTCCTGCCTCCTTCCCCAAACCTGGCACTGATGGAAAGGAATGTTTCCTACCAGAGAGGAGGAACCAGGACACTCAATCCACAACGGGGCATCACAGAAATCGAGGGGAGGAAGAGGCAGCTCTCACTCCGGTGGTGACATCTGTCACACCCCACTGGGCAGCCCAGCCCTCTCCACATGGCTCCAGTCCGGGGTGACCCTTTGGAGAGGCTGTGGTGGTGACTGACCACCTGTCTGGAACCACCTGAGATGAATCACAGACTTTGGCATGGAAAAGCAGCTTCCCAGTGCTCAGATGTTATGGAAACATCCCGTTGAACACCGTGGATGGGAACTACCACATCCACTGAGCTGTCCCACACTTTGGGGTGTGATCTAGAAGGGATGCCTGGGCTGCATCTTTGGAGAGCCCTTTGCTGTGCCCTGAGACCAGGATTGCCGCACTGGGGTGGTTCTGTTCCTGTAACAGCCTGAGGTTACCCCGAGGAGGATGAGCCTGGCCTAGAGGGGACACTTGGGGTGCCCATCCTGGGCACTGAGGCCAAGACTAACACATTGGTTCTGTCTCAACTGGAGGAACTGGATCTTAAGTGTTTTATATCAGATCCCACATGGAAAAAACAAGTTGAATCTTCTGGAAAGCAGATCTAGAATTAGTCCTGGTGTTTTCTTGGGGTGAAAAATGAGGTCTCTTTACTACTGGATGCTGCTATCCTCTTTCCATGGAGAGCAAAGCACTTGGAGTGGAGGGTTCTGGGCTCTAGAAAGGTGTGAGGCACAAACTGCCACGAATATTGCTGAAAATACTGACCCATGTGGCACACCGTGTGCTCCAAAGGTCAGTGTAAATGACCTGTCTCTTTCACAGGTGATCCCAGCTATGATGGGAAGCACCAGGAGAAACAAGGCAAGGGTGAAAGGGGGCTTTGCCCTGCCCATGCAGGTTCCAGCAGGGATGGGATGTGGGATGCCCTGAGTTGAAGGCTGGCTTAGACTGTCATGTCTCAGGACTGTGAGTGAAGGGGTACTCCATGATTTTTCTCACCCCATGGTATTTTAGCCCCTGCAGTTCTTCCTGGGAACATGTCCCACAACCTAATTACACACTTCCCTCAGATAATTTCAATCCCAAGGGTCAATAATTCCCCGGAACAGCAGCAATAAGCCTTGGAATGAATTAGACAGGAGACAGCTCATGTGGGAGTCTTCGGGCCAGTCCAGACAGGACAAGATGTGAGAAATGTGTTTCACACTGCCCAAAGGAGAGAGGGCTATCAGCAGCATGTGGAGGGGTCTGAGACCCTTCAGGAGTGGTTGGTCCTGGAGCACAGCTCCTCCTGGCATCTCGAGGGAGGGGCTGGGCTGGGTATTCAAAGGGAGGGTTCCCTCGTTGCATCACACACCTGACACTGTGGATCTCACTCCTTGTGGGCTTGAACGGGAATCCCTGTTGGCCCGGCAGTGCTGGAGGTGGTTGTGGACAACCTGCTGTCCCTGCCCAGCTGTGTGTCCGGGGGGCAAGGAGGGCAATGGTGTCCTGGGGGCACCAGGAAGGGCAGTGGCAGCAGGTCAGGGAGGGGCCCCTGCCCCTGTGCCCAGCCCTGGGGGGCACATCTGCAGGGCCGTGCCCAGCCCGGGCTCCCCAGCACAGCAGGGCCAGGGAGCTCCTGCAGCGGGGCCAGCGCAGGGTGCGGGGATGGCCAAGGGATGGAGAATCTCTGGGAGCAGCAAAGGCTGAGGGGGCTGGGGCTGTTCAGCCTCCAGAGCAGACACTGAGAGGGACCCTCCCCATGTGTGTGAGTGCCTGCAGGGAGGGGGCAGAGCCCGGCCCAGGCTCTGCTTGGGGGGCCCAGCCATGGCACGGGAGGGACGGGCAGGAACTGATGCC
The DNA here is from genome assembly GCA_035583155.1 of Acropternis orthonyx. Taxonomy (NCBI): domain Eukaryota; kingdom Metazoa; phylum Chordata; class Aves; order Passeriformes; family Rhinocryptidae; genus Acropternis; species Acropternis orthonyx. The sequence continues at coordinate 3,117,280 of JAWWEU010000080.1, read as the reverse complement.
CAGGGAGTTCCACCTGCACAGGAGGGAGAACTTCTTCGCTGGGCACTGACCCAGCCCTGAGCAGAGCCCAGAGAGGGTGTGGGGTCTCCTCCCTGGGGATATTCCAGAACCATCCGGACACAATCCTGTGCCGTGGGCTCTGAGATGGCCCTGCTTGAACACGTAATTTGGACCTCCTGTGGTCCCTTCCAGCCTGACCCATCCTGTGATCCTGTGACTGGTGAGAAGGGAGAATTTTGGAGCCTTCCCAGGGGAGGTGGCTCACTCTGAACAGGTGCCCTGTATGACAAATTACCAACTAACCAAAAAGCTGAGGAAGGAGCAGGAGGAGGGGGATGTTTGGAGTTACATTTGCCTTCCCAGGTAACCATGAGGTGTGATGGGGCCCTGCTTTCCTGGGGGAGGCTGAACACCTCCCTGTGATGGGAAGTACTGAAGGAATTTCTTATTTTGCCTTCTCTGTGTTTGCAGCTTTTGCCTTACCTATTGAACTGTCTTTATTTCAAGCCATGAATTTTATCCTTTTACCCTCCTGATTGTCTTCGCTGTCCCACTGCAAGGAACAAGCAGCTCTTTGGTGCTTGGCTGCCTCCCTGGCTTAACCCACAACACGTTCTTATGTCGTGAGCAACAAACTTTTCCTTGCCACACTGCTCATCATTCCTGATCTGAAAGATCTGTCCTGCATTTACTTGGAGTTGCCTTTCTCCAAGTGGCAAATCTCACTATTGTCTCTTCACCTGAAGTTATTCAGTCGTTCAGTCCCTTGTTCCTGGGGGGTTGTTGCTGTGCTTTCCTCATTTTATAGAACCATTTGGGGGAATGCAAGGTTCAGGTTGCAAACAGACCTTGGGATGCAATAATAAAAAATAAATAATGACCAAAATAGCAAAATACTGATGATTTCTGCTCAGAGAGAAAAATCCAGCACAGCTCCCAACAGACTTTTCCTTCATCTATCCAACGTGGCCCCAAAAACCTGGCCAAGTGAGAGAGCAACAAGGTGCAAGGCTTGTAGATGAACAATTCTGCTTTTTATTACTGAGCACCGAAGTCCCAACTGCAAAGAACTGCCCATAATAGTGTCTGTTCCCAACGTGGTTGCAATAAAAAACTAACCTGTATCAATCCTGGGCAGATTTGGGATCCTTCATGGGCCTCTTTATTGTCCAGGGAGTGCCACCCACTCCTGTCCCCTGTGGACCAGCCTTTGTGCTGGACCATCCCAAGCAATGGTCCATTTGCAATCGACATCATGTAATCACAGGATGGTTTGGGTTGGAAGGGACCTTAAAGCTCATCCCATTCCAACCCCTGCCATGGGCAGGGACACCTTCCACTATCCCAGGTCTCCTCACATCGCTGTTCTCCCATTGCCACCTTTCTCAGCACACTGGACACTGTGTGTATTTGCAAAGCTCTACTGCAGACTCCTCACCCATGTCAAAAGGTATTCTCCCCATAATTTTTAAAAGAAAACCTGATCTGGAGTCATGGGAAATAGTTTTTGGCCAGGAATAGAGATGTATCCACCTGAAAAATTCAACCTTTCCTTGCAGGTTTGATTATCGTTGAGAAATTTCTTCTTTTTAATCATTGAGGATCTGGCTTTTTTTCCTGGCCCATGGCAACTCCACTGAGAACAACTGAACTCAAAACATCCTGGGGAACTTGGTGGAGGGATGGGGACCCTCTCTCAGGTGATAAAACGTGCAAGGCCAGGCAAAGCCTATTCCTGGAGCCTGATATGACTCAAGAAACAAAGACTAAAAACACAACCCCAAAACAAATATTCTTTGAAACTGCTTCCCTGCAGAAGTTTTCTAATGTAAGTCATTCCAGTGCTCAGTGGAGGGTTTTTCACACTCAGTCGTTCATTTCTCATGAGTTACCAGCAAGCCTTGAATTCCCAACATTCAAAACTACATCAGAAGGCTGATTTTCCAGTTTGCATCTGGTTTCCACCCAAGCAGCAAAGACAACACACACCTTGAGCCAAGGCAGAACTCAAGTGCTTTCTCCTCCACAACCCCAGTCCAGGGACAAGCCTCCCCAGCTGCCACCAAGCCATTTTCCCCAGCCCACCTGTCTTGTTGGATTAAAGGGAGAAGCACAACTAAACCTCAGGCTGGGCTGGACACCAAAGACTCAAAAGCCCTGCACCATGAAGAGCATGGATACCGTGCTAGGAATTGTGTCCGGAACTCAGCTACAGTCCTGTGAGCCAGGACTCCTGCACTGGACCAAACAGAAGCAGCTCCTGCAGCACAGGAAGGTGGAGCAGCATCAGCAGCAGTGGGATGCGGGAGGCACCACCACGGCAATGCACATCTGCCTCAGCCTGGGAACATCTGCACTACACAGAGTCACATCATTTCTGAACATCTGGGAAGACTCCCCTGAGTCCTCTGGGCTGTCCAGAACTTCAAGAACTAGAACTAGACCACTAAGTGTGAAGGTGACGGCGCTGTCCCCACTGGGCCTCACTGGAGTCTGGCTCTTCCTAATTCCCTTGTGGTGCCGTTGCCCAGCTCTCATTTCTCTCATCAGAGGCTGCAAAGGGCTGTCACCAAGGTGTGAGGTCACTATTCGCAGTAAGAACACAGACTCAGTCCCAGTGGACACAGGAAGGGGCTTCCTCAGAGGTTTTGGTAGAACTTCAGCCTCCAAAGCCGTGATCCTGAGCACTGCACCACGGCTTGAGGCAAAGGCTCCCTTTTTGTAAGGACTTAAATCAGCTCCCAGACCCTTTCAGTGTTCTCACTTGACCAAATAGAAGCAGCAGGACATGCCCCACATGAGCCACAAATGAGATCTTTGCTTCTGCAGATCTTATTTTTATGAGATTTACTGGGAAAAAGAGCAAACTGAAATGAAAAGTGAAAATATGCAGGCAGCCCTGGCTTGGTGTTCTGCATTAACTACTTGTCATAGAGACATCAGGGGGGTTTCGTTAAAAACTTATTAGAAGTGAGTTCCTTGTTCCCAAACCTAATGAGGCCAGAGCACACGTCATGCAATAATCAGTGAGAATTTAAAAAGACAAGTGAAATCTTTTGCAACAATGAAAACAAAAGAAAACCCCCAAGCCCCTAAGTCCTGTAAGCACCAGCAGTGGAGGGGAGCACATCTTAGAGAATCAGCTGAAAAGCGGCTCAGTGATGAGGGAATTGCAGAGCTGGGATGTCTGTGCTCTGGCTGAAATCTGGGTGGGGGGCTGAAATGGGAACTCCTACAAGAAAACAGACAATTTTGTAACAGGATAAGCTGGTCCCAGCTGTGTTGTACAGGCAGGGGATGGGAGTCATCTGATGGACTGCAGCCACTGCAGCTGAGACCCCTGTCCTGCTCTGCCACCTCCATCCAAGGGATAAAACTGGCACTGGGCTCATTTTACACCCCTGCAGGTAAAACCTGTGCTGCAAATGTGCCACTGTCAGTAAGAAAAGCAGCAACGTGCAGGTTTTTCCTGTGGGAGGGGAGCAGGGAGGAGCTCAGTGACACTTGTTAGGACTGAAAAGCTCCTGTGACATTTTTCAAGGATCACTGCAAATTTCTTAATTATAAGTCTTCATAATTTCTGGGAAGTAACTGCGGGAAAAATGAATGACTATGAGACATAGAAATGGGATCAGAGTGAAAAATAAAATCAAGATTTTATCCCCTAACACTAACCCCACCTGCTTTAAACTTGGAGGCTCTATTTGTTGAAAAGGTGGAGGAAGATCCCCTGTGCCTGAGCCAATGAGATGCCAGAGGGGAGCAGGGAAAGTGTTTCTCATTCAAAGGTGAAAGGACTGGGAAAGGTGCCAGTTAGACTTGATTAGATTTTTAAGATTAATTAAACACAGACAGGTTGAGCAAAGCGTGAAAAAGACAAATTAGCAAATCAGGAAATCTCTTTTCAGAAAAGGAATGAGAGCCTTTGGCTCTGTTATCAGAGCAAATTTGCTTTTCGAAGTGCAGCTCTTTCGTGTGTCAGAGGTGGCGAAGCAGCTCCAGGGGCAGTGCTGGTGACACCGGTGCTGGTGGCACAGGGTGGATGTTCCCCCTCCGGGCCTGGGCAGTGGCAGCCCCTCCAGCCAAGGCTCACCATTCCTGCCCCAGGGGGCTGGCGATGGTTTCCTCACTCAGCTGCCCCAGCACTGGCCCGTGTGTCTCCCGGGTGTGCTGGGGGAGATCTGGAGACAGGAATCTCTGGCTGGGGATGCTGTTAGACAGGACAGATGGTGTGGGTTTGTGAACCACCTCCGTCTTACCCTGTGCTTTACAAATACCCCTGTTTTGGGGTTAGTTTCGAATTTTTAGGGAGTCCTGACTGTGCTCCCAGTCAATGATGCTAAAGAGAGGGCTCCTGGAGTGGAAAAGCCAAGGGACACTCAAGGTAAGTGTAGTTCTGAACTTTCTTTTCAGGTATTATCATAGGAAAAGCTGCAAATCACAATGCCCAGGTAGTGCTAAAAAGGCACTAGGTGTTAATCATAGCAGTGTTGGTTAGCCTATGCTCCATCCAGGCATGGCCTTTATCCTGAAAACTTCTACCAAACAACCTTAAATAATATATCCCGATGTCAAAAACTTTTCATTGTATCCAGCGTGACTGTAATATTAACTACAAATCTCAGTAATATTAAAGCACTTCCATATGTAAATCCTAAAAATGGACCTCGGATCAGGTCAGCAAAAATAAGGTTGTAAGTGCCAACAGAAGGCTAAAATTCAGCTTCAGGTAATTTAGGGAACACGAGCTGTAACTGTGTGTATATGGCATATGTAAATTTTACACCCAAGTTTCTGATTAATTCTTCCCATTTAATGCCCTGTAGGAAAACCTCTGATGGAACCACTGAGTGGTGCTGGAAACTGAAGAACAAGGCTGTGGACATTTATCTCATCCCTCAAACAGCCAGTGATAAACAGGTGTCTGGTCTGGAGTCATTGGCTGCTCCACCTCCCAGGGGAGGAGGGCGAGCAGGAGATTTCATCCCTCCCAAGGTCCGACCCGAGACTTTCTGGAGCTCTGCCTTACGACGAGGCAGCAGCACGCTGTGCCTTGGGGATTTTCACACAGCAGGTCCCTCCCCTCCTGGGACAGACATTCCATCACAATTCGCTTGTTGTCGCTCAGTATTTTGAGATGTAGCTCATAACTTTTCAGAGCTATGGCAGCTTGAGCCCAATTTCCATCACAAGCTCTATTTAGAGCCTTTAGAAAACTGAGAGTAGGTTGTGCTTAAACAGAGAAGGAACACCAGACCACTGGATTTTTATTTCCAGGGTCCACTCTGTCTCCTGAGACATGATCATAATCACATGGACATGAATAAAATCCATGAATCCATCTTCTAAAAGCCTTCGGTATGAGCTTCATAATGATGTAAGAATGACAATATTTACTTGGAAGTATTTCTTGAAAGAGCAAAGCCCTTGACTTCCATCAAGGACTGTGGATGTGTCCACACTGGTGAGTGGCTGGACTTTGAATTCAGTTCTTTCTATTTTAGTGCTGATATTTGATGTGCTGTCACATTTAAAACCAGCCAAATGCTGGTCAGTGGGAAGAGGGCAACCAGCAGCTGCCAAGGCTCCTGCTGGACATGCCAAGGATGTTGCACTCAGGCCTGGCAAAGGTTTGAGAACAGGCTCCAGCTGAGCCAAACTGCCATAGATACAACTTTGGCTCAACACAAGGCACGACAGTCAGATGGACAATGGCAGAGAGTGCCAGCAGTGAGAGAGAGCCCAGAACACCCCTCTGCCCCAGCTGATGGGCATTTCTGTACGTGCCAGAGTGGCACTGCCCTCCTGCTCACACTGAGCGCCCGGGACAGACAGACCAAGAGCCTCAGTGCCTGAGGGGGGGTTTCTGCAGGACTGGCTGAGCTCCTGGGGAGCCTTGGACTCTGACCTGGGCAGCACATGGCACAGGGAGGTATTTGTCAGTTGACACATGACAGAGATAAGTGAAAATGCTGTGCATCACATCTGCATGTTTTCAATACACGGTACTGTTCTTTAGTCTTTACTATTTTGTGTTTAATGTTTGCTTTTTAGCTCTTTAAAACTGGCTGCTTGCACATTTTCCTGCCTTTCCATACAAAATCCAGCAAGTTTAACTGTTTGACCCAGCAGTGGAAAGGCCTGATGAGCATCACACTGAGACCCTATCACCAGTGCCAGCTGGGAGACAACCTTCTACCTCCTGCTCAGCACCCCTGTCAAGAGTGTTCCTTTGTCCCCGAGGACAGCAGTGGAAATCAGGTCCCCTCAGAGTGTCAGCTAAGGGATGAAAATGCAATTTAAAAGTCAGAAGTGATTTAATGACTTAGAGTCCTGTCCCCTGGGGCTCAGGCTGCCCAGGTCTGCCCTGTGCCTGTAGGGAGGGAGGAAGGGCTGAAGGACTGAAGGCATCTGCCCTTGGCCCCCACACCCAGCAGAGGAGAGACTCAGCTACAGGAGCTGGAGAGACACTGAACCAAGACAGATGCAGTGACAAACATGAACTAAAGACCTGCCATGACCTGGCTGGGGTGGCAGTGACTGTAGTGCAGAGCAGGGGTGGATGAAGAGCCATCAGGTTTGTCCTTGGCTCATGGTGTGCGGGGCTGTGTGTTCACTGTAACCTTGGGCTGCACATCCAGGAGAGCTGCTCAGCTGTGCTGAGGGTCTGAAGGCACCACCGCCTGTTAGATGTGCACTGGGGGTTGGGTAACCCAGGACATGTCTTTTAGAAGGGACCTTGAAGGTCATCTCTTGCAGCACTGGCCTCAGCAAAGGGAGTAGCACAGTCACAGAAGTGATGGCTGAGGGGATCCCTGGAGGTCTCCAGTCCAAGCTCCTGCTCAGAGTAGGTCACCCCTCAGCACCAGCCCAGAGTGGCCAGGACTTCGTGCAGCCCTGCAAATGTCCAAGGACAGCTCCTTCTCACCTCAGGCCCCTCAGGGATGAGCCTTTAACATTTTATGTGGTAACTGCCCTTTGTTGGATTGTTTGGCACTAAAGAGAAAAGACCAGTTCTGTCCTCTCTGTAAGAGCACTCCAAGAAGCCCCAGGCTGGTGCTGAACAGCCCTCAGCCTCCTCCTGGCCACACTGCACAAGCCCAGGTCACACCACCTTTCCTGGTGAGCCACATGCCCCAGATCCTTGTCGTCTTGGAAGCACCCACTGGCCACTCTCCAGTTTCTCAACCTCCCTCTCGAGCTGGCAGGGGGACACAACACAGCATTACCAGGGCCCCAGATGCTACAAAGTGGGTGCCAACTCCCTTCCACCTGCTGCCCACATTCCTCCTCCCAGTGCAGCCCAGCCCAGAGTTCAGTATGTTTGGGATGAGCCCAGGTGTGAGTTCATATTCCTGTTGGAATTCCACCATCACCATTCTCTGCCTGACTGTGCTGGTTTGAAATTCCTACCTGACCACATCAAGGGGAGTTCTGGGGAAGACAGTCAGCAGGTAGGACAGCTGGCATGTGAATTCACTGGTTTGTGGCCTCCGACATCCCCAGCAGCCCCAGCCAGCCCTGAGCTAAGAGTATCAGGTGGCCAAAAGTACCTCCTGAATTCCCAGTGCTCTTCCACTGGTCCCTTCAGCAGGTGCTTCACTTGTCAAATGCTGCTTTTAATGAAGGAGTCAAATGCAAAACAACCAGTTTGCAATTGAACTGCCTCTTAAGAGCTCCTTGTGACCACTTAAACTTACTTCCAAATTTAGTTACCAGAATGGTACCAGAGATTTCTGGCTGAAGGGCAGAAGCATTTCTAAGCCTTCCTGTGAGTCAGAGCCCTTCTCCCTGTGCTCATGTGGCTCCAGTCTCTGCTGGCCCGGCAGGGCAGAGTGGGCCCTGGCGCTGGGACACTGCAGGAGGTATGAGTGGTTAGATTTTGAGGGAATGAGACTCTCTGATATTCAGGGAAACGTGACATTTCTGGTTGCTCTGGCCTGTGGTCCTCCAGCAACATTTTGAAGCTGTTGCTGAACTCAGGACTCCCCTGCACTGCCCTGTGCCATGACAGGGCTGGAACGAGATGACCTTTAGGGTCCTTTCCAGCCCAGAGCATTCTGGGATTCTCTGCAGGGCAGAGAGAAAACCAACAAGAGATGTCACCTGCCCTGGAAACCCTCTGCCAAGCCCTGGGGCATGCTGTGGGGCACGAGGCTGTGCATCCTTGGGAGCTCTCCCCTGGCAATGGGCAGTGCTGCCCGTGCGTGCCTGTGCTCAGGGCAGGGAATGGATCTGAACTCCAGCTTGAGAAGCTCTCGCTTTCCTGGCACAGGCTGACCATCCCAGCTGGCAGGGTGGTGAGATGGATTCCCACTGGCCAAGCCTGGCTGTGGAAAATGTTGAAGAAAACCCTTAAAACCACAAACCCCTTTAAAACCACCAGATCCTGAACACTTGTGGTCATTAGTTGCTGACAGCTGAATTCATGAGCAGCCACAGGTCGCCGCAGCATCTCTCCTCACTCCCCCTGCCCTCCCTGCAGTCCCCAGGCAGATCCTCCCACAGCCCTGGCAGCTGGGCAGTGTCACTCTGAGGGTCAGCAGTGGCACCCACCAACCACTGGGGGTGATAACACCCCTCCAGCAGCGCCAGCAGGAGTTGACATGTGGTTTAAACATCATCTCTGCCAGTTCAGAGCTCCCTGTGCCAACTCAGGCTCTGGTGGGGGTGCCTTGGTTTGGGTACCTGGGCAGCCCCTCTGGGCTTGCACAACACGAGCCATGAGCTCCATCTCTGACAACCTCCATCACCACCTCAGCCATTTTCATGGAGTCTCAGCACATCCAGAGTTGGAGGAGATCGGGTCTGAAGCTGCACTGTGTTTGTACCCCCTTGCAATAAAGCTGTAAGGGCCACGAGTCTCTTGCAGGGCTCAGGCTGCAGGACAGAAATGATTTGAACCTTCAGAGAATGGAGAAAACAGTGCCAAGAGGATGAGACTTCCCATTTGTTCCAGCAAGAGCTGAAGGACACCAGGTACCTGTCACCTCAGACTGCAGCTACGGATGGTTCTCACACACAGGTTTTCTCTTCCCAGGAAGCTGCTCTGGGACTAGTGAGAACATGTATTTTAAGTTTCTCTCTGCCTCTTTCTCAGGGCCCAAGGCCACTGGGATCCTCAGCCAGGTGCTAGAGCCTCCATTTCCCCCAAAAAACATTCATGAGGGACAGAAATAAAATCTAATAACTTATGGTGGACAAAGCCATTTTTGCAGTTATTGAGTCACCTGCTTAGAGACAGGGGAGTGCTGGATGGGGAGTTATGGGCACTGACCCATTAATGCCGAGTCCTGAGGAATGATGAGAGGAGTGGGGCTGAATCTTTTACTCCCTTTTTACACCAATAACTCGAAACCTTTCTCCTTTCTCCAGAGCGATGACACACCAGAGGTGTTTAAGACTTTTTAGGGAAATATGTCCATGGAAGAGGAGAGTATTTGGTGTTTCTTCTCAGTTCGTGGGTGGAGTTGTCCCTCTGATTGTCCTCTTCAGCCCCTGCAAATGTTTTCAGCAACCTGGGAGTGATTTCTAGTTGTTTCCTGAGCCACAACCTCTCTCTTGGCCTTCACTGACACAACTCTGGCCATGGGCTGGATTTCCATTTGATTTCACCCAGTAAAGCTCTGGGCCCACCCATCAGTCTGTCCATACACTGCATTGACCTGTCTGTCATACCTTGATGCCCCTCAACCCCAGTGACTCAGACTTGTCCTGTCATCCCTTGTGTCATCAGGGATTTGGGATAAAAAAGGACTGCAGGCCTTGTTGGTGTTACCACCATCCCTCCTGTTGGTCCCTAAAAAGGCTCTTGGCATGATCCATGACTGTTGCCTGTGGGTCTGGGGTGGCAGCCTTGGCCCTGCTGCCCACTTTGCCTCTGTTGCTGAGGGTCAGGACGAGCAGCAGTCCTGCTCTCCGTGGACTCTCCACATCTCCCCATCTCTGCCTCCTCTGCCTCTCTTTCAGCAGCAGTAACCCAGACAGCCCAAGAGTTGGACACGCATCTGAGGAAGCTTTGTTGGCCTCAGCTCCTCCTGTCAGCACTCCCACAGACAGCATTTAACTGACCTTTTCCCATCTGTGCCCCATTTGTTCCTTTGCTCTGCTGTAATAGGATGGGAGCATGTGAAGAAGGGTTGGACCTGTGTCAAAATACCTCCCCTGCTCACTGAAGGTTACACCCCCAGTCCGTGCCAGTCTGGACCTCACTCAGAGCTAGTTGGTGGGGACAGGGAGATGTCAGGGGGCTGCCAACAACAGGCTGGTCTGAACCCCTCCTTGGCTCAGCAGCTCAGCAGCTTCACCATCCTGCTGCCACCAGTGAGTCTGGACACCGAGCTCTGGATTTGCCCCACAAAATCCTTCCCTTTGGGTGCCCTCTCTCCACACTGTGCCCCGTGCCCAGCACTGAGGGTGTGACCCCCTGCCCCGTGTAAGGACCTTCACTGCCGAGGCCAGGGCAGGACCTGCCTCTGATGTGATGGTGAGGAGCTGGAGGGCTGCAGTTGGGCTCCCCCCGTCCAGACAGTGTGATGACATGGCCACATCCTTCCCCAGCCTCTCAATAACACAGAGCTCCCCAAACCCTCAGCAGCTGCATCGCTTTGCCTTTATTCCTTCCACAGCACTGTCACTGATACTGTCCTTGCTGTCATTGTCTGGAGCAGCTGGATTGTTCCAGCCACCCCCAAACCCATTGACAGGGTGCTGAGACCCTGTTCTTGTGGCCCTTCTTTTCCTTGGGCACATTCTTATCACCACAGGAATAAACATTTTTCCTATTTATGTCCCACAGCAGAAATGATCTGTTTTGCTGTTGCTGCCCAAACATTCCCTGTACAGCAGGAAAACGCCCGGAAGGGTTGTCCTAGCAGGACAGGACTCTGCCTCTCAGCATTCCTGTGGCTCTGCCAGGTGAACAGTCCTCCTGAAAGGGCTGCCATGGGTTTAGCTGAGGGTGGGGAAGCCCAGGTGACCCCCAGCCCAGCCTGGCCTCATGGGGTGCAGAGGTCCAGCATGGGGGACTGGGCTGATCTGTGCCCCATCTTTGCTTCGCTCCCCCCGCTTTGGGACATGCTGAACCCTGCAATTGAGGCTCATCCCCAAACTCTGCTCTGTGCCTGCCTGAGGATCAGAGGATCAGGAAGACAACTGGAAAAGGATGGTTTTTTAAGAGTATATATCATGCCATGCCAGACCCCGCCACATAAACCCCAGCTATCTGGAGCAGACATTGAAAGCCTTCCGTGGGACCAAAGGGGACATTTCACTTCTGTGCTGGGGGAAGCTTTGTCTCTCCTGAGCAGCCAGGGCCCAGATATTTCTGCCCTTCTGCTCCCTCAGCCTTCACAAAACCTCTAAAACCCCACAGCATCTGCAACCTCAGCCCTACAAGAGGCATCTCACCACATCCCTCTAGCACAGAAGAGACTCTCTGGACCTTTGGGGTTTCCAGAATCTCCAAAAAATATGCAAACCCTGGATCTGTTGACTGAAATTGCGAGGAGAGCGCGTTCGCCTCCCTCCTTCCCCGTGAATGCTGCCATGCCCCTGGTGTCTGTGTCTGACATCTCTGTATTGTTCATTCTTGGGTGGACTCGTGGGGGTTTTGGAGAAGGTGAGGGCTTGGGGCAGACACCTGTGTGCAGCCCTTTCTCCTGAAAACAGGGACAGACATTTTGCTCACAGGAACATTTTTTGCTTCACAGGGTAAAACCAGACCTTTTAGTCATGAAGGTTTCCGTTCCTCTCTCAGAGAGTCAAACCCCTCCTTGGTTCGGGTTTTAAACTCTGATTTATATCAAAGCCTGAGGCAGGTCAGGAGCTGGGAGCCCCTGGGAGAGCTGATGGCACGGCAAGGTGTGGGTGCCTTCAGATCCAGCCCTGCAGTTGTGACCTGTCCCACCGCCCGCCGCGGTGCCGACACGCCGGTCTCCGGGGGACGGAGACAAGGGATGGAAGGGATGGAAGGGATGGAAGGGATGGAAGGGATGTAAGGAATCAAAGTGCTGCTGTCTGTATTTCAGGAGCCTCCCCTGCCCCAGGCTGAGTTCGGCAGCCACGCTCAGGGCGAGGAAATCATTTAATTCTTCAGGAAAACCTGCTGTGATTTAGCCATTTCATGAACCTGCATAGCTTTTAAACGCTTCCTGAGAGGGGACTTCTCATTGTATTCTCAGTCTTTCTCCACTGGAATGGCACATTTTCATTCCCAAAGCCCACAGTATTAAAATGGATTATTAAAAAAAAGATGTGTCTTTTCCCTCCTGATTCCTAAATATTCCCAGCCATGGCAGTCCATTCCCAAGTTCACTCCCACCTACTTCTTGCCATCTCCATGTTGGCACTGAAAGGATCTATTTCAGTCATTAAAAAAGAGACTTTTCTGGAAAGGCGGAAAAAGCCCCCAAGAATCTCAGAAGCACCAAATTCCACCATGTCCCTCTTTGCCCTGCGGATCCTGGGGCTCACAGCCCCTACCTGGCACACACAGCAACTTAATGAGACATATTCCAACGAGAAATCCGACATAAAGGGAAAAATTAACCAAAATATTCTGTTATGCAACTCGCTGTCCGCTGGGTCTAAGCGACCCGAAATGTTTTATTCGGTATTTTTTGTTCTAAAGTGCTTCCAATTGCATTTTATTAATGTATTTATTTCTATGGACTTATATTTATTTTTAAAATAAGTAACTCACGTTACTTATCAGCCACATTCTAAGATATAACCAATTCTTTTAAAAAATTATTTTTATTGTTGGTGCAAGGAAATGAGTGTCATTTCCAGAATGAAAATGAACAAAATCCATCTTTTAGGAATTTCATTAAGGAATATTTTCTCAAGGTGCCATTTGTGTTCTCGGCTTATTTGCTGGACTAAATTCACATGACAGAATACAACAAAAGAAGAGAAAGAAGTCCAAAAAACGCAGGAGCCAAAATAAAAATAGAATTATTTTTTGTTTTAAAGGCTCGATTGCAGTTTAATGGAAAGGAAGAAAATCCCTGTGACAGAGTTGGGCGAGAGGCAAAATTCCCATTGCACAAGGAAATAAAACCGCATCCTTTCCCGGCTCATCCAGAAGCCCATTGCTCCAGTGCCGAAAATGGAGAAATTAAGAGTGGTGGGGAAGCCTCCATTTGTGCAAAGGGAAACCCTTTCAAAATAACCCCCAAAGTTTTCATCCCTTTCATTAATTGCTGGTCAAATCCGAAGAAATTATGCTCAGAATCAACCAGCCCAGCCGGGCAAGGGGTGAAAGGGAACATGCGTCCACACAGCCCCCATGGCTAATAATTAATTAATTCATTAATCAATCATAGCAAGAGGGAAGGGCGGGGGGAGGAAGAAATCTTACCACCAAATTGGGTACCCGGCTAAGACCTTTGTGCCATTGAAGAGAAAAGACAGAATTAGTCCAAGCAGGTGGTAATCCATCAGTCCAGGCTGGTGCAAGGGGAAAATCTCCGCGAAGTTTTCAGAAAAACATGAAGTGCCAGAATGAAGAATCCCCCTCCTCGCAGGAAAAAGGNNNNAAGGGGGAAAAAAAAAAAAGGGGGGGGAAAAAAAGAGTTAAGCCAAGTCCCTGGTGGTGCGGGGTGACTTTCTGGCTTGTCAGAAACACACCTCTCCAAGCCTTTCCCCCGTAGATCATCCAAAAGCGTCTATTAAAAAGTGCAGGGCTCGGGGATGTCAGCAGGCGGCCAATCAGGGCCCAAGGTGAGGGATGAGCCTCAGCCCAGGGCTGTCAATCACCTCCTCCCCCTCCACCCCACAACTTTGTTCCGAGCCCTGGCTGCCACACAAACCCTCAGTGCACCAGACTTTACTGGGGCACTGAGACTGGGGCTGGGGGGGGGGAGATTTTGTGTTTTTTTTTTTTTTTTTTTTTTTTTTTTTTTTTTTTTAATTTCCCTTTTTGAATTTCCCCCCCACCCTAATTTCCCTTGGAGCCCGGGATGCTCAGCCCTGCACGCCAGCACTCTGCAAGGTATGGCCCAGGGGTGGCCAGGACCGACCTCGAGCGAGCTGGGGGTGACACACACAACTTGTTCTTCGGATGGAGAGGCAGGTGAGCACCAGCCCCTGCTCATGGGGGCACCCAGGGCCAGAGCAACCCTCCACATGTCTCGGTGGGGGCAAAACTGGTTCTGAACTTGAAATGAAATCGGCAGTGCCCGGGTTTTCTGTGTGTGGGTGGGATGGGTGGAGGGGGGGAAGCAGTGGCAGCGTGAGTTTCTGGTGGGAAAAAAAATGCCATGTCATGGTGAGAGGGGGTCAGGCGGATGGGAACGTGTCCCATGAACGGGTTCCTTGTGAAGTGTGTATATGGATGCAGAAAGATGCAAATAGTATCAAAACCCCAAGTGTGAAATTATTAAACCCCCCCCCCATAATCAGTTTTGTGATTTGCAAATAGACCCAACAAAGATTTTCCTAAAAAATCCTTGTTATTGTGTAGAGGCCCTGTTTTTACAGGGGCTGTTGTGTCAGAGCATCAGGGCTAGGGGGTGACTCGGCAGAATGGGACAAAGAAAGGGGGAAAAGCCAAAAAAGTTGCTTTTTCTCCTGAAGCATCCTCAGCACCCACAGCCCTTCTGCTGCCCTGGGGCTGATGGTGTGTAGCCACCTGCAGTTCAGGTGCTTCAGCAGCAGCCAGTGAATCAGTCTATCTCAGAGCCATGGCCATAGCAGAGGTTCAGGGCCCTGCCAGGCAGCTCAATGCATCTCATGGTCTTGAAAGTTCTTCACCTGGGCACAAACAATGTCTTGGTGTTTAATCACACACAGACACAGGGTGCCCAGAGAAGCTGTGGCTGCCCCAGCCCTGGGAGTGTCCCAGGCCAGGTTGGACGGGGCTTGGAGCACCCTGGGCTGGTGGGAGGTGTCCCTGCCCATGGCAGGGGGTGGGATGGATGGGCTTTATGTCCCTTCCAGCTCAAACCATTCCGTGATCCTGTGATGCACCTGCCTCTTGCTTCTGAGTTTCTTAATGATTTTCATGTGTTTGGACACTGAGTTATTGCAGAGCTGCTCTCATAAATGATAATTTGTTTCCTGGCCATCACACACCCAAGAGGGGACATCCAGCAGCTGTTCACACCTTAACTCTTCATCAGGTCCTGGACTGTGAGGCCAAACTTCTCCAGGCTTTGTGCAGCAGGTTTTCCAACTGTCTATGACCCATCATGAGTGTTAAATATGGCTTGTTCTCTTACAGGATTTCAAATCCCCAGGGGTGTGTTGAGTGTAGTCTGTCCGGGCAAAACTCTTCCTGACAGCCAGATATGTTTTACTGAACACAATCACCTGGGTTTAAGATAAGAACGATTGTCAAATGGACATTTGGAGATATGAATTTAATCTGCTCCACTAAATTCAACACTACCTGGAAATCTTCCCCAGCTCTTGAGCTGTGTTGTCTTTGTTTTTAACCACGAAGCCAGACCTTGGAATGGGACAACTTGCACAGCCCTGTGGAAATTTTAGGCACAGCTTGGGGTTAGTGTGGAGCAGCAACTATTCCAAATAGACCCTTAAGGTGTGACCCAGCTCTCCTGGAGGGGAAGGGAGTTTAGCAGGATGGATGAAGGTGGTTCTGTGTCCTTGCCTGTCTCATTCCAGTGCCAGGGAATGGTCACAGGCACTTTTCACTTACTGGTTAAAGAAAGGCAGGGAGTGTGTGAAATGCCACTAAAGCACCTGCCAGCCTGTCCAGAAAAGCAGAGCTGAAAGTGCTGCCCAGGTTTGTGCCTCTGCTGGTGGGTGTTTTGAAGCTGCACAGACAGAATAAGGATTAAAAGTACTGAGTGACAGAATTTCTGCCATTAAAGTGCCAAATTCTTGGAGAGGCTGCAAACAGAGAGACTGCAGTGAGGTGTCTCAGGTGATACTACGGGTGAGTGAGAGCCCATGGAAGGGGACAAAAAATCTCAGGCACTGTGGAAATCCAGTTGGGGAAAGCCTTTGAAATCTGAATTGAATGTTGGGCAGAGACCATCATCAGGGTCTGGGTGGGCCTGGCAGGGGTGGGTTAATGGTTGGACTCGGTGACCTTGAAGGTCTTTTCCAAGCTTAATAATTCTGTGATTCTCTGGTGGCCGAGACATTCCTGTCCATCAGACACAGGGGAATACAGAAGTCTCTTTATTAACCTCTTGTTGGTAGGTTGTATAAACCAAGCCAATAACCAGCTACCAAGTGCTTCCTCTGCAGGAAACCAGGTGGGAAAGTGTCCCAGGACCCAAATCCAGAGACTTTATTTGTTGTGAGATGGGCAGAGATCTCGGTGCTGCCTCAGGAAGGGCTGTGTTACAACAGCAAGCAGAGATGCCACAGTGCCCACCCGGGCCCTGTACCTGCCCAGCATCACTGGCACAGACACAGACAGGCCCTGAGAGATGAACACTGTGTTGGTAAATGTTTGATCTCAAACAACTGAAATGACAGAAAGGCTCTCCATGGCCTTTGACTCTGATGAAGCTTCTCAAGTTGCCTGTTCTGCTGCTCCTCTGAAGTTCTCCCTCCCATTACTCTCTTTGTCTTCCCTGATGTTTGTCCCACCATCGTCAGGAATCCATGTCCTCTCACCTTTTGGGAAGACACTGTGTTTCAAGTGTGTCTGTGGCTGCTTTGGCTTGGAGATCCTGTGAGCAGAAGGTCCTTACTTGTCCCTAACCAGTGACTCTTGGCTCGAAGCTTCTCCCACTGAAATGAGCAGAAAAACAACGGCAGGTTTCAGTTGTGTCTTTGGTTGTATCAACCTTGATCCCCAGAGCCTTGGAAGGGCAGCCCTGGCTCCCCAGGGAGTAGGACCTGTCTCACAGGGATGAAGACAACGTTGTTTGTGAAAGGAACAGACTTACTTTGAGTCTTCTCTG
Organism: Acropternis orthonyx; assembly: GCA_035583155.1. NCBI lineage: Eukaryota > Metazoa > Chordata > Aves > Passeriformes > Rhinocryptidae > Acropternis > Acropternis orthonyx. Next base: position 3,100,394 of record JAWWEU010000080.1, on the reverse strand, counting down.
CTGTGAAATGAAAATCTGATGCGTACATGCTAAAATTATCCTGGGGGTATTTCATGCCAGCCTGAACAAATATTTATAAGTTCTACAGCAAACATTAATTTTAAATGTAATTTCTAAGAGCAAATGACAGTTACCCCAAAGAGTACAATTTCAAAATTTCACTCATAGGTACCTCCTTGTGCTGCTGACTGACAGTTTTATTAACTGAGGGTCTTTTCAATCACATCACTCTGTCTAGTTTGACAATATTGACTCTTACAGACCAGTTTCAATATGCCCAGAAATGAAAGCAATTGAGGAAGTCAGAGGTTTGGCTGCTCAAGAAAAGCCCTGTTGCCTTTACAATGTCAGTATAAAGGTCCTTCTGTGTTGTGGGACATTGTGGTCCTGCAAACGTGGTCGCTAGAGGTGCTGAGGAATCCAAAGGGATCCTCTGGTTTATTTCAACAACACTCCAGCAAAGGAGCATTGTAACCACATTGGAAATGTGCCTCTCCTTCCCCTCGGGCTCTAACTTTTTCAACTTTTCCTTCTTTCAGCTTTTCTTCCTTTCTCCTTTGGAATTACCAGCAGGAAGAAACCAAGTGCTAGGACCATGGAGTCTCCTGCATTTCTTCTCAGCACGGAATTCAATGCACTGAACCACTGATGAGTGTGAGACACCAGGAGCTCAGGCAGTCCTGGTGGAGTCACCCCATGGTCAGTGTGATGTGAAGAGAACAACTCAAACCTCACAGCCAAGGGCAAGAGATGGATGGTCTGGGATGACAGATGGAAGGATGGATGGAAGGATGGATGGATGGATGGATGGTGTCAGAGGGGGTTTAGGCATCTGATTTGGTGTGTTGAGAGAACCAGGGGATGTACAAGACCTGTGGTGCAGCACTGAACAACAGTATCAGAGGGCTTGACTGGCAGGTTGACCCCAGCTCAGTGGCGAGGGTGGTTTAGTTGGGTGCTGGAGGTTGAACTGCACATCTGGGCACTTCTGGACATGGCCAGAAACGGGAGCTGAGAAGGTGGATCTCCTGTACAATGGTCTTTTAAGGGGCTTCAAGTCCTAGAATCAGCTGGGTTTGTTGGTTTGATGACCTAATTTTTGAGCTTATTGTCTAAAGTGGAGGTAAAATAGGACATCAGTGCTTTGATGGCTGTAACGATCAGTCCTAAAGTACATAATCATATAAAAGTATGTAAGGAGCTGAGGAAATCCTTCCTCAAAGCATGAATGAGCTGTCTGAGCCCCTTCCATCTCAAACTACCAAAATCCTGTGTGTTTCTGAGGGCTCTCTTTGCTGTTAACATTTCCCTCTAAACTTATCTGTTCCTCAGCTTTCTTGGCCCCATCTCTCTCCCAGATCCTTGTGTTCCCCCTGGCTCTAACAGGCTCTTCTCTGCTCTTTCTGGTTCTTCACATCTCAGTCCAAGCTGCCTGGGCTCACCATCATTACCTGGAAAGAGCCACCCTGTGTTGACCCCGGAGCAGGGCAGCTCAAAGCAGGGCCTGGTGGATGTTCATCACTTCTGGTCCTTGGACAGGAACACTGTGGTGCATTTCCACGGATCTTCTCAGTGTGCTCTGCCACCAGTGATCTCACATTTCCAGTGAAATTGCGAATGGCCACATTATTTCTTCTAACAATACCTTGGTAACTTCCCCTGCTTTGTTGGGGTGACAGGGAAAAGCTTCAGGCCACCCCAAAAATGTGTCAGCTAAAGCCCTCTTGTCGAGGTAACTCAGAAAAACCTGTTTGCCAGTAACGTCCAGGGCAGTTTCCTCTCTTTGTAGTCCCCAAAGGAGGCCTTTTGTGGGGCTGGGGATTGTTTTGCAAACATACTGTACACTTACTACTCTTATGATGATTCCTGTCATTTTTACACTAACTACTTGATGCTTCACATTATCCATAACAATTTCTGCTCCCCGGTGTGTTTCCCTGTGTTTGTCCCCCACTGCTTGTCTCATCCCTGCTCCAGGGACTGGGACTTGCCCTTCTGCTCTCACCCGCCCTCCTGCAGAATCCAGGTGGCCTTTCAAGATTTCAGCTTTTCGTCTTGGGCTTGGTGTTCTGGGGTTACATTTTGAAGGTTCACCCATTTTGGCGGTGCAACCGTGAGATGCTTTTCTCTGCCACCTGACACTGCCTGGTCCAGCCGAGCTCACCCCTGTTCCTGCCTCATCCCCATGTTTGCTCCAGCTCAGCTTTAATGCCAGTTCCAAGGAGGCTCAGAGGCTCTGGGGAGTGGCAGAAAAGCTGCCTTTCACCTTTACCTGCCTGCAGATGGTGCATGAACCTCTCAGGCTCCTGCAGGAGATTTACCCACAGGGAAAAAGCATCCATGGCTGCAGGAAAATGCATCTTCACTTGCTCAGATGATGTTGTTTCTACTTTATTCTTATTTTTTAAAGTTTCCCTTTGCTGAAGATGTGGGTATTAAACAGAGGGAAGTCAGTTTTGTCTGAAGATCTGGTGGCTGTTGAGATGAGGCAATAAAACCTCCTGAGTTTGGCAAAACCCTTTACCACTGTTTTTAGTGTTTTAGGAATAACTTTATGGCTTATATTTTATGTAAATAGCCTTTACCTTCCTCCATTTATTTACAAACTATTCTAAGCTGATTGTATAGAATTCCTCCACTTGGGATATTTTTTGTCTTCTGGTGGTGGTAGAAACTCTTTTGAACCCAACATGTGCTGCAATATCCCAGTCGGGTGGCCAAGGAACTGGGAGTTCTGGTTTGGTTTGGGTTTTTTTCCCCCCTTTAAAATAAAAGATTGTATTTTAACACACTGACAGAGTAACCTGCTGTAACACCTGCTCTCACGTTGAAACTCGAGAATCTTGGGGTTTGTTCTCAACTTTGCCAATGACTCCTCATACAGTTTTGTGTCTCAGGTTCCTTATCCATCCCTGAATTCCTTAATTATAAACCTGGGGAAGTCCCTGTTTCTGTGAGTGTCCCGTGAGCTCCTTCAGGACGGAGCTGGCTCACCCTCTGTGCAGCCCTGAGCCAGGACGTCAGGGACAGCTGTGAATCACAGACGTCATAAATATTGAGCAGATGAACATATGAACAGACCTGGAATCCCAGTCCTCATGTTTGAAGGGCACAGGAAGGGTAAATTGTGCTGCCCGTGCCTCGGCTGTTCTCCTCCTTTCTATTCATATCTATCCTGCCCTGTGGCCAGGGGATCACAGGAAGTATGTGAAGTGGAAATGCTGAGTCCTGGCTCCTCCACCATTGCCAGTGAGCCAGAAATTCTCCGAGGACACTTCATCCCAGTGCCTGGGTGCCACTGACCTGGAGCTCTTACAGACTCTGAGTGAGAACATCTTTCTTTCACTGTCATCTTCTTAAATTCCTGCAGCATCTCACACCTCAAACTCTGTTAGGTTTTCAGACCTTTCCTGTTTCTTGCAACAGAGATGTTCAGAAAAAGAATCACTTAATGAAGCCCTAACTCACGGGTTTTAGTGACTATGGCAACTTGGAGCAATGAAACCCATCTCAGACTCCAGTAAATACAAGGACATTATTCTGTTTGGCTGGCACAGTTTTGCCTCAAGTGGCGCTGGCCCACACTGCACCATGGGCACGCTGCAGCAGCAACGGGCTGCCAACGGGGCAGCGCTTGGGATGCAGCTTGAAGGTCTTCCCTGGTCACCTTCTGTTGTACCCACGTCATCCAAGTCACTCCTACTCTCTTCTGAAGTTAAGGTACAGTAAGACACTTTTCCCATCAACCATCAGCTTTTACTAGGAGAAATATTTTTGGATGTCATTTAGGGTTCTGTTCAGCCTTCACCTGAGCCCCTCTGGGCAGGATAATGCCTGTGGAAAAGGTCCCAGGAGGATTTCTTGCACAACGATGTGATTTTTGACATCGGTTTGAAGCAGTAGCTGAAGACGCAGGAGGTGTGAGGAGGAAAGCTGAGCACGTGCAGTTGCCAACCTGTGTGTCCGAGGGTGAATGTGAGGGAGCAGAGGTGGCTGAGGGTGTGCCACAGGAATATAAACCTGGCTGGTGAGGCAGAAGTCCCAAGGGGTCCCAGAGAGTGAATGGTGTCCCTCTGAAACTGGAAGGGAAGGGCAGGTTTCCCCCTGACATGTTCGAGGGCAGTCTCAGTCTGTGGGAGAGGCTGAGCTGCCTCCCTGAGCTGCAGTAAATCTGAGTAATGGCACGAGCTGAGCATAAGAAGAGACTACGCCCCAGGTCTTGGATTGTTTGAAGGCAGCTCTGTCTACCTTGACACCTGGAGGAATGTATCCCAGGGATGGGGGAGGGATGGAGGGCAAAGGGAGCACAGCCAGCCTCCCCTTCCTTCTCTCCTTCCCCAGGACTCCAGTCTAGCACCGCCCCAGAGGCTGGTAAAAAATGAGACCAGCTATGTTTTGCTGCAGACTGTGACTTTCCACGATGTTGTAGCTGGAAGTCACGGACCCCTCTGATGGAGGTGGGTGCCTGTGCTGTTGGAGGAAAAGGAGCTGCTGAATTTATGTCAGTGTTGTGTCTTCTGGGCTGTGTGGTCAGACACTGTGGGGGAAGGGCACTGGAGCACTGTGAGGATGGGAGACCTTCTCGTTGCTGAGCCCCTGCCCAGGTTGCTGAGCACACAGCGAATGGCCCTGTCTAGAACCACAGCATCACAGAAAGGGACCCCCAAACATCATCCAGCCCAACCCCTGGCACAGGACACCCCAACAATCCCATCCTGTCCCTCAGAGCATTGTCTAAACCCTCCTGGAGCTGTGGCAGCCTCGGGGCCGTGCCCACTGCCCTGGGCAGCCTGGTCAGTGCCCACCACCCTCTGGGGGAAGGGCCTTTCCCTGAGATCCAACCTGACCCTGCCCTGACACAACTCCAGCCATTCCCTGGGTGCTGGCACTGGTCACAGAGAGAAGAAATCAGAGTCTCACTACCCACACCCCAGATCCACTCACATCCCAGCCCTGGCCATGCCAGCAGGAAGGTGTCACAGTCCAGCACAGCCAACACAACACAGGAGCAGCTATAAATCATGTTTTCTGCTTTTTCTCCCAACTCCAAGTCACTGCACTCCCCGTGGTAACGGTGCTGCCAAGGTAGGGATGGATGACAACAGATCTCTGTCTTTTTGCATCTTGAGTTGTCACCTGCACTCAGAGAGTGGGTGTGAGATCTCTGCTGGATCTGGCATTGGCATGGCCAGGGCTGGCTGTGCCAGGCCATGGGGCTCTGAGAGCCCTCTCTGTGCCCAAACACATCATACAAGAGGGGCTTTGCTCAGCCTTGGGCCCACAGAGCAGGGGGGCAGGTCTGGAACCCCCACACCCCTCCTGAGACAGCCCAGCCTGGGGGGATCAGGGAATCACCACTTCCACTTGTTGACTGTGAAGATGTTGGGCTGGAGTGCAGGAAGCAAAAACACTGGGGAGGGATGAATTAGAACACGACAAACATCCTGACGGGAATCTGGTCTGGGCTTTGCTGAGCTGGGGCTGGACTGGGCTTTATTGAGCTGGGACTGAGTTTGGACTGGGCTCTGCTGGACTGGGGCTGAGAAAAGGCGAGGGCAGCTGTCTGGAGGCAGGCAGGAGGTCTGGAGTGGTGCCTGCGGAGCAGCCTGGTGGGGATTCAATCCGGGAAGTTTTAATGACACAACAACAACAACAACAAAAGAGGAAAATGGGGAAAGGAAGAAAAGGCTCCTGCAGGGCTGGTTGCCACGGAGACCCCAAGGAAGTTTGAACCAGTCCTGCTCTTTTCACAGCCGCCTTTGAGCCAAGGAGGGAATTATGGCTGGCGATAAAAGGAGACATGTGGCCCTTTGCTCACAGGGACCGGCCTCTGCAGTTACGAGTCTCCAGCTCATTTTCCCCCTTGTCCCCTCCTGCAATTATACATTTAGACCTCAGGAAAAAAAAGGGGGAAAAAGAATCTAGGACAAGTTGTGCACCCTTTGCCCTGGGGACCCATCCCCACAGGGCAGGACTCTGCCTCTTCCAGCCCTTTATTCCCCCACCACAACTTGCCACCCCCAGTTCCTCTGTAGTTATGGAATTTTTATGTGTTCAGGGCTGACAAACAGCTCACACTGTCTGTCATCACACCAACCCTGGCACCCAAACAGCCTCCACGGGGAAGGGGGGCTGAACACTTCTTCCAGGGGGACTGGAGACAGTTTTCTTGCTTGCCACAGCACTTGGGTTTTCAGGAGGGATCTGGCTGATCAAGTGCCAGGAACTGAAGTGAAAGGGATAAATCCAGCTCTGTGCTGCCTCCTGTGATTTCTCCAGTGACAGTTGCATAACACAAGCCCCAAAGTTGTGCTGTAGAGCTCAGGCTGTGCTCTTGGGTCTTCCCAAGCTCGTGGGGTTGGAGCAGGGTGCTTGCACTTCCAGTCCACAGTGCGATGTGCTGCCAAAGGTCCTGCTCAGGCCCATTTGAGGTTATACACAAGGGACTAAAAGGCAAAGGGAAGGCAGAGGTGCCAGGAAGAGAAAGTGTCTCCTGCAGGTGCAGGACAACACTGGAAACAGCACAGCTCAGCTTGCAGCTCTCACCCCATGGCCAGCTGGGCTCAGCTGGTTAACAGAGCCTGGTTCTCCTTTTTCTTGTGTTGTTGGGGGTACTCAGGTCTTCTTGGATTTTTGGTGGTGAGCTCTGAAAGAGCAGGAATGGCTGGGACATGGAGTGGTGACCAAGGCTGGGACCTGCTCTCCCTCCCAGCCCTCAGAACTTTGCTCCAGGGCCCCTTTCCCACTCTGGGGCCACACTGAAGTGTTGGATGCTGTGTCAGGAGTGAGGCAGAGGGACAGAGGGAGAGGCCAGGTCAGGGTGGGCAATCTGCCCTGGCTCCCACCCTCTGAGGGCAGAGCCAGGCACTGAGTGGGGCTGGAGGGTCCAAGTGCCAAGGTAGGGTAGGACTACACAGACCTTAGCTTGTTTCCATCAGCTTTTTGGGCTTCTTTTTAGACCCAGAACTGTATTTGAAGGGATCTTGTTACTTGTAGAGGCTGTGGGATATCCATTCTTGGAGGTTCTGCAGACTCAAGCAGACAAAACCATGGGAAGCTTTCCAGGTTTTGTCCTGCTTTCAGTAGTAGGATGGATTAGAGACCTCCAGAGGCTCCTTTGCACCAGCACCTCAATGAGAAGATGATGCTGTACTGCTTTAGAAGTGTATTAACTACTTATTTTTTGTGTGTAATAATAATACAAAACACTTAAATAGCCCAGAACACCCTCACAGGAATCATCCATCCGATGGGTGCAAAGCCAGGATCCTGCTTCCTCACTCTGCCAGGCTCCAGGCAGCAGGAAAGGCAGCCAAACACTGAGCATGGGGCAAGCAGAGTTATATCCCCTGCAAAGCTGTCCTGGAGGTGGGCACAGTCCTGGGATCCCACCAGGAATTCAGACATGGACCCTGCCTGCTCACCAGGAGCTCAGCATCCCATTCCCAGTGGAGAACCTCTCTGCTCAGGAAGAACTGACCTTTAATGGAGCCAGGTTGATATCACTGAATGAAGAGCAGCTGACACCAGTCTGGACAGTGTTTGCAGGCAGGGCTTTGCCTGTCTTTGCCAGATTTTCCTGTTCTGGGCAGCTCTGTCTCCTGTTCCCAGTGCTCATCCCTGGACACACATCCCATTCTCCTAACTCCCAATCAGGGCTTTATTTCTCAGCTCCTGCCATGGTCCTGCATTTCAGAGCAGCTGACAATTTCCAGGCTCTGTGCCTGGTGCTTCTGCAGTGCCTTGCCTGCTGTCTACAGACAAAAATAAAAGGAACTTGCACCCCGGAGAGTGTGTGAGCATCATCTTTCCATCATGTAGCTTGACAAGTGGGCCACCCTTGGAGGTCTTATTGCTGGGGAAAGTTGAAGCTTCCTGGAGCTAAAAAGATATCAGAGCTTCACTTTTGACCCCTGTAAATCCATTTCTGTTGCATAAGAAGGCAAAAAAAGCCAGCTGGAGCAGCCCCCAGTCAGTGTGGTCCTCTCTGCACCCACCCCACAGTGTTCCCAATTCAGAGAGAGTGGTGAGGGCTCCTCAGGTGAGGGTTTCTCAGGTGCGGGTTCCTCAGACCCTCTTTGATCATGCTCTGCTTAAATTTCTCGGTCACTGTGCCATCACAGACACATGTTCCCCTCCTGGAGTTACCCCCTCAGTTATCCTGGTGTCCTGTTTGTGGGGTAAGTGGTGAATCACAACTGTAAAAATAACCTATTTTTGTGGGGGGGGACAATCTCTATTTACATCAGTACCACCTTTCTCTTTTGCTCCTTTTCATTTGTTATCCCATTTTTGATGGAAAGTGCATTCAGAAATGAGCAGGTTGTCTGTGTGTTGGAGCAGAATCACCATCTCTGTGGCCACAAGAGTACGTTTGTGCATCAGAACTGGTGTGTGCAGCATCTTTTGTCCTGCTCACACCTTTGCAACCAGTGGCTGATTCTCAATTGCTGGTGTTTCTCAAAAACCATCTTTTTACAGGAAGACTGTCCTATAATGCAGTGCAGGTGGTGCAGAACCTCTGCTGACCTGCAGACCAGCTGCCTTCCAGTGCTCTCTGTGATCTGGGGAACAAGCACGAGAGGATGGGGGGACTTTCCAGGAGATCTCGTGAGCGCGGGACGCAGTGCCATCCAGTGGAGCTGCCACGCGGATCATGGAATCACAGGATGGTTTGGATTGGAAGGAACCTTTAAAAGCCAGCCCTATTCCAAACCCCCTGCCATGGGCAGGGACACCTTCCACCAGCCCAGGTTGCTCCACGCCCTGTCCAACCTGGCCTGGGACACTCCCAGGGGTGCGGCAGCCACAGCTTCTCTGGGCAGGCTGTTCCATGTCCATTTGTGGGGTGGGTGGGAGATCTGGGCCGCTGGTGCTTTCCTGGTGCCACCACAGACAAACCTGGCTTGTTCAGCAAAGCACAGGCACAGGTTCTATCCCTGAAAACACCTTCCTTAGGGCCGTGGGTGCCTGGCAGTGCCTATCGCTGGGGTGGCCCAGCTGTGAGGATGCAGGAGAACAACTATTTCAGAAGAACCACGCACGGAGGACGAGCCCATTGCATCCCATCTCCCCCAGCTGTCTGGGATGGAATTGCTCCAGGTGGTGATCCCGGAGGCAAAATCCAAGTCACCAGGCACTTGTGTGGTCGGTGCCACTGAGGAGTGACAGGGGGACCCCCGGGAGTAGGTACCCCCTCACTCCTCACACCTCACCTCAGGAGCTCCGGACAGGGGCGATTCGGGCCGAAAAGGGCTCCAAGAGCAGGAGGGTGAGTCCACAGGGCAGGGGAAAATAGCGAACACCTTTCCCGAGTGTTTGGAAAGGTTTTTCCTGGGAAAGCCCCTCCGTGCGCCATCCTTGGGGGCACAGTACCACCTGCTGGCAGCGCGGCGGCGGAGCGAGGGATGGACACGGGGAAAGGCAGCCCGGGCAGAGCCTGGCCCGGGATCGGAGCAGGACTCACGCCTGCCATTAATTCAGCCCAGTTTTATATACTTAGGTTGTAAATTTAAACCCCAAAGTCGAGCCATCCCTGCGAGGGGGAGATTTCCCCTCGGACTGTCGGAGTTGCTAATTAGGCTGTGATGTTTTTCCGTCTGTATAAGGAAGGAATGCTCTCTCTCAGGAGAGCCTGGTTTGCCCAATCTGTGTGGAGAGTTTATACTGCGAGATTTTAATCACTTTTTCCCTTTTTTTTTTTTTTAAACTAAGCTGTAGCTTAAATATTAATGGTTTTTAACCCATACCTTATTCTTCACTGGGTTATGCCTCATATCAACCCTTCTTCCCTTCCCTCTCAGCCCAGATTTATTTCTGTTCTGTTCTTTTCTACTCCTCTCAGCACAGTGTTTTGCCTCTGAGTCGCCCTGGCTCTCCCCCACTTCAATTTATTTGCTAAAGAAATAGCAGATGATCGATTTGAGGTTGTTAGTAGTCCATACCTTCTCTCAGAACCCACAAGTCTTGCATCAACATCCACTTTGTTTCCCCTTAATCACTTCCGTGCTCCTGTGTGTGGCTGTTTGTCCTCTCTGTGGTCATTTCCCAGAGGCAGTGTCTGGAGTGTGCAGCTCGTTGCAAAAGGGAGCTCAGAGCACTCAGCACTGGCCCACACACTGTGGCCAGGAAACTGTGGTTTAAAGCAAGCCCAGAGGATTCAAAACACGGCTCCCCAAAGCATTTGTGGGTTCAAAAATGATCCAAAAGTTGGTCTCGCTCTTGGAATGTGGCCCCGCTGGTTGAGGATGGGTAAGGGGCAGGACAGTCTCTGCTTGGCTGCACTCCCTGGGTTTTGTTTTCTCAACCTGACTCATCTATCAAAATGCCCCTGACTGATGAGATGTGTGTTCAGTGCTTTGGAAACAACAATTTGTTCACACCTGCCAGACCATCAGCACCTGGGAGCTGCAGGCACAGCTGGGAGATCTGGAGAAAGGACCAGTCTAAGGTTGAATTCAAGACACTTTGGGTAAGGCTCAGCTCACCCAAGCTCATCTGAGAGCTTGGCTGGCAGTGCAGGGGGCTCACCCCCAGACCCTGCTGTGCCTGCAGGGTTTGGCTATGAGGACATGGGGGTTTGAGACAAGATGTGCTCAAGGGAAGCTCCCTGAGGTGGTGGGAGCTCAGTGAACAGCACTGACAGAAGCAGGGGGTTGCCACATCTCTTCTGCCTCTGCCAAGGGCTGTGTTTCCATGCACACATCCCACCTGGAACGGGCTCAGGGCCAACAGAGCTCTCCATGGACTGGTTCAGATCACTGGTAATGCAGGATTATGCAGAACGGGGTGTAATAGAGTGGTCAGGACTGATGCTGGGAGAAGAGGGGGGATGAAGAAAGGAGGGGGAGAAGGAGTCCCCTGTAGGCAGCAGTGGGCTCTTAGACTGGCTCAATCTGTCAGTTGTCCTTGATTCCCCTCTTGGAGTTCAGCAGTGCTACGTGGACTGCTTGAGTATTAATTGGGATCAATAGACCTTTTCTCTCCATCCAAGATACCTCCTTGGAGGCCTCTCGGAGCTGTTGACCCTTTTCTAGGACCTCGGCAAGACTGACATGGCATGACCAGGATGGGTGACCTCCCCTCTGTTCTCCTGTTTCCTCCAGGGTGCAAAGACTATCTTGACCCTGCTCTTCATTCCTGCCGGGCAGTTACAGGACATTTTGGATTGGAAGGAACCTTTAAAGACCAATCCTATTCCAACCTCCTGCCATGGGCAGGGACACCTTCCACCAGCCCAGGCTGCTCCAAGTCCTGTCCAACCTGCCCTTGGACACTTTCAGGGATGGGGCAGCCACAGCTTTTCTGGGCACCCTGTGCCCACCCTTATAATAAAAAAAATGTTTTCTTACATCTAACGTGAATCTACCCTCTTCTCGTTTAAAATCATCACCCCTTGTCTGACCACAACAGGTCCTACTAAAAATACAGCTCTGCAGTCTCTGTTGACTCCTCATTTTGGCTCCTCATCACAGAATGGTTTGGGTTGGAAGGGGAGCCTGAGGAACATCTAATTCCACCCCTCTGCTGTGGGCAGGGACACCTGTTCATGCTTCACTGTCAGACTTCAGCCCCTCTGACCTTCCTGGATGGCCCAACGCGCCATTTGTCTGGACGAGCAGCCCCAACCGGGCTCACTTCAAACTGCTCTGAAAACATCTGATTGTTCCACCTCCATGACCTGGCTTGCTGCACTGACATGGACCGTTGGCTAACAGAGGAAGTTGAAAATCCAGGATTTCAGTTTATATCAGGTCGGGACTGGATTTAGGTTGGGAAATCCCCCATAGTGTGTTCACAGTGCAGTTCACAGCACCCCTCACACAGCTTCTCTTTGTGGTGAGAGGCAGACCTGGGGAACACGGACCTCGAGGCTGCAAGTTGTCCTTCAGGCCCTCTGGAGTCTCCTGATGCTTCTGCTTCCATCTCTGTCCATCCCCCCTGAGGGCCCACAGGTGACCCCTCACCAGTGTCCCTGCTCTGGCCAAGCTCTGCCCATGGGACAAATTGGTACCTGTGGCTATTTCCCATTCCCACTGGTAGTTGTGGATCCAACTGCTGGACCCTGACCCGTTGCCTCTCCAGACAAAACCACACCAGGAAGTCCCCATCAGGTACTTGGGTGCCGTCAGGGAGCTGTGGGCATTTCCAGAGGAGGTTCATCATGTTCCCTTCTGCCTTTCATCTTTCTTGAGGTTTGCATGTTTCTGATCCATGACATGTCCCTTGCTTTCATTTTCGCCACCTTTGTAATTTGATTTTTCTTTTGATCTGTTTCACAATTTCCCTGATTTTCTGTTTAGATTTTACAATTTGGCTCCCTCCCAGCAGCAATGCTGTGCAAAAGCAGATTCCTTGGGAAAATCACAGGAACAGAATGTGCACGTAATGACTCTTCTCCTGAAAAATTTCCCAGGCACCAAGAATTTGCAGCTTAGGGATTTCCCCAGCCCAAGGTACTGTCGATTGTTTAGTAACAGTGGGTTGTTTTTTTCTTTTTTTCTTTTCTTCTTTTCTTTTCATCCACAAATCATGGTTTCTTCTTAAACTGCAGATGAATATTTGGTTTCTGTGTCACAGTGTCACCCTCAGTCCCACAGCTCCTGGTGACAATGTCCTGGTGGTGTGCAGAAGGGGTTTTATTTAAAATGCCATCAGCTGGATTAATTTGATGACACAATAACTGTAAGTTCTTGTCTACCCTCTATCAGACCAAGTGGTCTGGACAAGCTCTGCTGTGCCAGCATCAGTTGTCCCTTCTCCAGACTGAGGGATCCCCACTCTGCAGCTCCTTCTCCAGATCCCCCTCTCAGTCTCTGATCAGAGTTGCTGTAATTCTCCAAACCTTTCCCTGTTCCATTGCACCCCTATTTGAGGTAGGAGGGGGCTCACCTTTGCCTGGATTTCAACGTCAAACATCATGAAATCATGGAATCAGAGAATATGCTGAGTTGGAAGGGACCCATCAGGGTCGCTGAGTCCAACTCCTGGCCCTGCATGGGACAACCCCAAATCCCACCACGTGCCCGAGCACTGATTGTCAGTGAGGCTGCAGAGCAATGCTGAGGTCGAGCAGTAGTGGTGCTCCAGAACATCCCCTGGGATGAGCTGAGGACTGGTTTACTCCTCAGCCTACAGCTGGTGGAAAGAGCACCGTTTTCATGGTGGGACATGGGAGGGGAGCTCTGTCTCATGGTAGGAGGGTGCCTGTGGTCTGGATTTCTCCATCTGAGTTAATTAATCAGCTTCTATTTCTGGACAATGAGTTTCGAATATACAGCTAGTGCTTAATTCAGAATAGCCTTCTACAAAAATATCATCTCAAACCTACTGGATGGTCATCAGGGAGAGCAGAACATCAGGAATTATGGCTGGAGACCAAAACGGGAAACACACAGGGAACACTTGCCATTCTGCTCTCCTCATTGACAGTGAAGATCCAGGAGAACCAGAGCAGGTGCTGGGAAATGTGATGGAAGTGATCAAAGTTACTGAGTGATGGAATGACTGAAGGAGGGCTGAGAATCCTCAGCTGGAGACCTGAGGTCTGCCCAAAGGGTGAATGCAATTCTTGCTCTGGCTGTCTTGCTCTTGCTCTTGCCAAGCTGGCTGTCATTCCTAACAACCGTGGAAAGGATCCCTCACAACCTGGGCAGTCCAGGCACACTCAGGACATGCCATGGCCTGGAGTCAGGGTGTCTGGGACAGTCCAAGTGTGTCTGCTCAGCCTGCTGGGAAAGAGGAGTTCAGCAGGAGCGAGAGGATCATGCATCCAAAGGTACAGCAGAAGGAATCCCTGAGGGCAGGCAATGCCAGTGACACCCCCAGACCCTGAGGATGTTGGGTATCAGCTGGCAGGCCTTGTTCCTCATTTTCATTCCTATAAACACCCTGCCTGGCGCCTGGGAAGGGCTGTGGGCTGGGCACTGCTGCCATGAACTGCAGTGGTGCTGAGAAGATTGTGACTTGTTGCAGAAGACGTGACCTGTCCTTGGGGTGAACGAACTTCTCTGGGCATGTCAGAAACTGGAGACATCACTCAGGTGTTGGGGATGGGACATATCAACTGTGTGCTCTGCAGAAGCCAAGAGAAAACTGCATCTGGATGAGAGGGGGTGGCTCCATGGTGGTGTCACTTCTCCATCCACCTCCTCTTTGGGGTCTGGTCGTGCAGTCCCTGAGCAAGGGGCTTGAAAGCATTATGCTGGCCCATCTCAAAGCTTTCTTCTGCTCAGAAAGGCTTTTGTTTTTTGAGATAAAACACATTTCATGGTCATTTAATGGTCATTTCATGGGGTCCTGGATGCCCTCTCTGGAGCCTGAGACCTGCTGCCAGGCTCTGATCAGGGTATGGTTGTATGGACTAATTTACAACTTAGATGAGGAGTGGGGTGGGGTATTCACAGCTCCTAGCTGAAAAAGTGTGAGCAATTTTCCCGATACTCTTGATCAATATCTGAGTATCACAAATTCCTGTGCATCCAAACTCCAGCATATTGGAGCACTGAGTGGGAAATTTGCTTTGCTTTGCACAAATCCCTCAAAATACCCTGTCTCCAAAATCTCACAATGTGCCTCCTAAAATGCCTCTTTGTTTTGAATCAAATAAAGTCAGATGGCAACTGAAATTTGATTAAAAAGTCCTTGAAATGCCATAGATAAAATCCTGTGTAAGCTGTAGGCATAAAATTGCTGCTGACACAGGGACTTGCCCGCATGGCTATGGACAGTGAACAGGGCAACGAGCAGCTGACTCAGAAACTACCTGGTTTAGAAGAAATAAGGCCACTGTGCCTTGGGAAACATCCCTAAAACTGCTTTCAGAACAGCACAGATCAAGTCAGCTCTGAAATAAAATAATTTAACTGGAGAGATGTCTACTATGACAAGCCCTGGAGCAGGCCCTGCAGGGACTCTGATAAAGCAACATGCCAGGACAGAAGACAACGGTTCTCCTCTCTCCAGGCTTTTATAGGATTTACTGGCTTGTGAACTCCATGACAAAGCCTGAGCCTTGGCCTTGCACTGAGCAGTGGAACAATTGGAGCAGGTGGGACCCTCACAGGTATTCCCATTTTCCCAGTTTTCCCTTCCCTGATGTATTAATTATGTCCTTCTCCTCCAAAGTCCTCAACACACCTGAGCCTCATCCCTGCCTCTGGCAAATCCTTTTCCATTCCTGCTGTTGGCACAAAGTCTTGAGCCAAGGACTAACCCACCCACATTCCTGCTCTTGGACTTGCCTCTTGCCCACCTCCACCTCCACCTCCACCTCCACCTCCACCTCCACCGTGTCCTCCTCCAGGTCTGCCCAGTGTCTCCCCTGATACCTTCTCTGCTTCACACACTCTTCCCTTTCTCCTCCCTCTGGCCCATCTCTTCACTGACCAGCCAAACTCCTGAGGTTCCCCAGGGTCACCTCCACAAGTGTCCTTGCAGGAGGTACCTCCTCTCCCCACACATGGCTCTCTCACACCTCATGCCCAAGACATGAATTATGGGGAAAGGCCCTCTTTGAGTGGCTCCCCAATAAGACAAGAAGGAAGAGAGCTCTGGGGACAAGGGGAGCACTCGTGTTGTCCCACGTGGCCCTTTGACACCTCCTGCTGAAGACTCCTCTCCAGTTGTCCTGCCGCTGTGGCTTGGGATGAGAAAAGCAAAAGGTACAGCAAGGGTTGTCCTTCCTTTTCCCACCACCTCTCCCAGGCTTCCCTTTGCTGGCAGAAGGAACCAGGACAGTTACCTACATGACAAACCCCCTCCATGGCATCAGAGTGTGAACAGTTTGACCAGAGTCTGGACCTTTCCTCTTGGCAGCCTCAGCAGGACTGGGATGTGCTGGGACTGTACAGCCCCACCGGGGAGTGTGGCTGCTCCCTCCCTCTGCCCCATGGCTCCCACCTCTCCCCAGATGCTCACATACCATTTGAAGTTCCCTCCTTCACACCAGCCAGAAGGGAAAATATGTCCTGCCAAGCATAACCCTGCCAATATAAATAGATACTGTCAAAGCTGTGAAAGTCTGGCTGTGGTTGTGGCCTCCGAAGTGCACGGGGAGACCCTTCCTCACATCAGGCTTTCCAGGAGGCACAAGGGAGGTGTTCGTGTCCTCTTCCCCACCACTGCTGAGCTGCCTCCCTTGGCAGCTCTCAGTAAGCTGGTCTTGCCTTGGTATTCTCTGTCAGGGACTGAAAGGTTCCTACCTCAGCACATAACTGTCCTCTGTGGGTGTTTCATCGCTTGGATCCTGGCCAGTCCTCTTCACCCTCCCTCAGCAGGTCCCTGTGGGGCTGCCCAGTCCTGTGGGGTCTGTGCCTCTTTCCCTCCTCTGTGAGGCTTCATGACTCACCTGGGAATCTGTGTTGGACTCCCAAGACTTTCCAGAACTACTAAAAGCACCTCAGCTGCCACAGCTTTGTCCAGGAGCCACCACCCCTCCCATTCCCTCTGATCTGTTGGCAGAGGTGCTGTGCTCTACCCACCAGTGTTCACAGATTGCACTTCCCCAAGTAGGGCAGGGAACACACACCCAGGCAGCCCCTCTGGCCCACTGAGGTGCTGAACGCCCAGGAGTGGCTTTGATGGTGTCACAGCTTCCCAAAGAGTATGGAACAAGGGACCGTGGCTGCTTTAGTACTCAAGAGGTTGGGACTCTGGTGCCCCAGAGAACACAAATCTGGACCGCAAGTTGCAGCAGCGGTGCTGCAGAGGCTGCACTGTGGCCTTCTGTGCCAGAGACATCAAGGCTTGGTTGTGACACTGGTGAGCATGACATGATGCTCTCCATGTGGTTCCACTCTCAGAGCTGGAGGCAGGAAGTTGCCTTCTTCCTGAGCTGCTCCCGTGGTCTGGTTGGGGACACCTTGTCATTGTGGCTGAAGAACAGTCCCAGATGTACAATTGCATTCTGTGCTGTGCTCTCAGAAAATGCTGCTATCCATGATTCCTTGATGCCAGCCTTGTACCCTCTGCGTGGGGTCATGGAAGCAAGAAATGAGACAAGAAATGAGAGAGTTTTCAAAAGCAACCACTCACTCCCAGTCATTCCTATACAGTTTGGTGAAAAATGTGGTTCCCTGGAAGTGTTCAAGGCCAGGACTGGAGCAGACTGGGCTGGTGGAAGTTGTCCCTGCCATAGCTCGAACTTGATGGTTTTTAAGGTCCCTCCCCACCCAAACCATTCTGGCATTCTACAAAAAATGGCACCAAAAGCTGTTCTTCTGCAAACACCCCTGATCAGGGCAACAAAATGAGCAAGTCTCTGTGTCTCACCTAATGAGCCTGGCCCAGGGCAGGAAAGGAGAAAAGCTTCTCAGAAGAACAGACAAAATGGATCTTTGCTGCTCCTTGGACATTTGGGCAACAAGGCTGCAGCAGAACAGGTTTAGAGTGGAGACCAAGAGGAGTCAGTAAGGTCCCAGGACGATGAGGAGTACTAGATGTTGGGGGGTTCTGAAAGGGCTGAAGACAGTTGTGTTGCCCTTCTTCACCTCATTTTTCATGGTATGTGAGACTCCCATCTTATTCCCCTTCATGAATCCAGACTTTTCTGACATGCGGCCACATACCCTCCTCTGCTTCCCTTCCCAAAAACATCCCCTTCCACCTCCTGTGTGGCCATGGCTGGAGGGGCACAGCCCAGCTCAGATCAGAGCATGGAAGGAGAGCAGAGCTTTCTCTTCTTACTGTAGTTGGACTGGAGATTGTTAATGTTGACCCTACTTACCTTAAGCCCTCTCCTAAAATCACCCACCCTTGACAGCCCATCTCTGCCACCAGGGGAGGGGTTACAGACATGCTCTGCCCTGGGGAAGTGCCATGAGGAGCATCCATGTAGGGAGCAGGAGAAGCCCAAGAACAGACTGGAGAACAGCTCTGGTCCCACTAGTGGAGAACAGGTCTCTTCCCTGCCCATCCTGAGGCATTTGAGGATCCTGCTGCAAGGATGGGACCAATCCCAGGTTCAGCTGGGGTGGTCACTAGGAAGGGCTGTATTTCACAGCCTCACACACACCTTTTTGCTGTTTGCAAAGCACCTCCCAGACACACAACCTTTGGAGGAGGATGGGACATTCAGCAGGGCATCACCAGCTCGGCACAGTGACCCTTTTATTGCATGGGGAAGCTGGTTTCTCATGCCTGTCTGCCTGTCAAGAGCCCTTCCACACATGTGGCTCCACAGGTCTGGGATTTTGTGGGAGTGTTTTCAGATGATCGGGGTTGCACCTTCTTTATATTTGTTGCAAAGGCCACTGTTGGGTTCTGGAAACTCATTGCTAAGCTTCTCTATGGAAATTTGTCTAATTGCACTTGGAAGGATTGGGATGGATGTCGAACAACACTTTGCCCTGGAGGGTTGTGCATCTTTAGGATGAGTGCACAGAGGGGTGTGGGGATGGATATCCTTGGAGGTCTGCAGGACCTGGCTGGACAAAGTCACAGCCATCCTTCTCTAGAGACCTCCAAAGGGTCCTTCCCACCAGCATTTCTATGAGATGCTGCTTTTGCATCACATGTTTGGTTAGGTGTGTCTGTCCATGCTGTGGGACATGTGTTGATCTACCTGGTACATCCTAGAACATCAAAGCTGGAAGCCCAAGCAGAACGAGGGATGTGCTGGGTGGGTGCTGGGTGCCCGGGCACAGTAGGTGCCTCTTCACCTTCTCCCCAGCCCCTCCGTCCTGTACAAACAGCCGAGGGCAGCGCTGAGGCTGGGAACGGGATGTTCCATCACTCTTACCATTCCATGGGGCACTGCCGGGCATCCCGGAGCCTGGTGCGGGTCCTGAAGATGCCCCACCACGGTCCGGGAGCCGCAGAGCCCCGAGGGTCGCCCTGGCGCCTCGCGGGGATGGAGACATCCCGTGGCAGTGGAGGGATTCCGAGGGGCTGGAGGGACCCCGCGGGAGTAGAGGGATCCCGTGGGGATGGGGGAATCCCTCGGAGATGGAGAGATCCCGCAGGGATGGAGGTGTTCCGTGGGGATGGAGTGGTCCCGCGGGGATGGAGGGACCCGGCGGGGCGTCCCCGGGGGCTGGGGGGGCGGCAGGTCCCCAGGGAGCCCCGGGGGTGCCCGGCGGCTGTGGGACGGGACCGGACGGGACGGGATGGGACGGGGCCGCCCCGCCTCCCGCTTATAGAGCCGCGGCGCCGGGCGGCCCGAGCGAGTGGGACCGGCACCGCCCGCACCATGCGCTCCGCTGCCGCCTTCAGCCGCATCCTCCTCCTCCTCCTCCTCCTCCTGCCGCCGCCGCCCGCCGCCGCCTACTTCGGGTCAGCACCGCCCGCGGGCACCGGCCCCGGCACCGCCTCCGCGCCGCGGACACGGGGGGAGCGCCGGGTGGCCGTGGGACAGCACCGGGACCCGGAGGGGGGGGACGGACTGTCCGGGGGACACTGCACGGGCTCTGGAGGGGGATGCGGACTGTCCGTGGGGCATCTCGGAGTGTCCGTGGGGCAGCGCCGGCACACGGGAGGGAATGCGGACTGTCCGTGGGGCAGACCGGGAGGGAGCGCGACCGTCGGTGGGGCAGCGCACGGGCTCTGGAGGGGGATGCGGACTGTCCGTGGGGCACCACTGAGGACCCGGGGCGGGGGGGAGGACGGAGCGTCCGTGGGGCAGTTCGGAGTGTTCGTGTGGCAGCGTCGGGGACAGTGGGAGTGTCCGTGGGACAGAGCACGGGCTCTGGAGGGGGCAGTGCTGGTACCCGCGGGGTCGCGGTGCCCGCGGACGCTCTGCGGAGGGTGCGCGGGGGCTCCGCGGGGCTGCCCTGCCCTCGGGCACGTCCCGGCCGCTCCAGGGTGGGGTGGTCCCACCGGGCCCCGCACTTGCAGCGCCCGCAGCATCCCCGCACGGCCCGGGCTGCGTGTGCGGGGCGAGGCGCTGCGGGAAAGGGGCGCAGGGGCCGCAGGAGCCCCCCGTGCTGCCGGGCAGCCCGGAGAAAGGGGCGAGGGGAGGATCAACCTGCGAGAGGGGGAAACGGGGTGGGAGATGCTGTTTTCTGGAAGCAAGAGGGAGGAAACCTGGATTAAACCCCTGAACTGTGCTTCGTGTCTGCTCAGGGTGGGAATTAGCCCCGGGTAGTGGCTGGCATTGATTTCTCCTTGCAGGCTGCTTCCCTGGGGGGCAGAGGGTGGGGTGACAAGGAGCCAGGACTCAGCAGAGAGGGGAAGGTGACCTGAGGGTTTAAAGTCAGCCCAGGGACAGAGGTGGCCACCTGAGTGCAGAGAGGCAGAGCTGCTGCTCTAGCCCGGGACGCTGCAGGGTCACCTGGGCACTGCTGTCCCTGGGTGCATGTCCTCCCCCCACGTTTCAGTTCGCTTGTGATAAAGGCAAAGATGGGTTTGTAACAGGTTGTGTCAATGCAGAATTTCCCATGCAGAGTGTTCTGCTTTGCTTTGTTTTGTTTTCTGTGTCAGCTGTTCCCCGGGCACGTTTTTTAGACTCTCTCAATGGTAAGCAGAGCTGTTAGTGTGTATCAGTGAGTGCAGAAGGCACACAAACATCAGTACATTCAGACACTGCTGTGAGTGATTGTAGCACTCAGGACAGGTCTGTGCTGCCTTACACGTGTGAAGGGTCTTGTTCTCTCTTCACTGATCCTCCCAGCAAATGCCAGACACTTCTTCCTACATTTTCTGGGAAGTGTCTGCTGGCTTCTCACAGCTCAGCTGGGACACAACTGGTATTTAATTTCTGCTGCAAAGTTTCCTTAAATCAGCTGGATTTTCAATTTATTAATTGTATCATTCAGCCTAACTCATATGTAAACTGCTGCTGACAAGGAGGGCTCCCCTTTCTCAGTCACTCAGGGCGTGTGCAGGAACCTGCTCTGTGAAGGGTTTGGGCTGCAGGGGGTGTTCGGCTTTCCAGCCACAGGGACATGAGCCCATGGTTGTGCCAGTGGAAGTGACTGGATTTGTGATGCCCTTCCAGACAACAGCACAAAGCTGTCACTGGCTATTGTTCAAGCTGGACTTTGCTCAAGAAACCTGAATGATGCTTCACCTCGTGGCAATGGTCTGTTCGGTGTAAGTTGCTTTTTGAGGTGTGAAATCTGTGTGTCCTGCCTCTTGGCAATGCACAGCTCAGGGTCTGAGGCTGTAGGTTCACTTTTAAATGTGGGCTGGGTTTTTTTCCCATGAGGGATTTGACACAGGAGTGTCCTGCATGTTCCCACCTCTTCATATAAAAGTAACAAGAAACTAAAGTCTAAGAACTCAAAGAGTGTTTGGTGGTGATGAGCAATGTGTGACATGAGCACTTTCAGATATAAAATTGAGTTTATAGGCTCAAGAGGAACTTGAATATTTTAGAAGCGAATGGCTGATGTGGCCTCAGTTGGGGAGAAAAGCAATCTCACACCCAAATTAGTATGGAATTGGAGGGCACTGGAGAGCCTGGGTCAGGGCTCTGCCTCTAGGTTTTCAATAGGAGAGACATAGGCACATGAGCCAGATCTTTGCTTTCCAAACATTTAATGCAGAAAACCTGCAAAGGTGTAAGAAAAAGTGAAGGAGGCTTTTGGGTGGCCTGTCTGTGTCTGTGGGGGGATGGGCAAAGGTGAAGTATTGCTCGTTGAAAGGGTGAAGAAAATGCCAAGTTTGATTCCATCAGGATAAAACTAAGGCATGAAGTGTATGGGATAGTCCAGCAAAAATGGTCCAAGGGCCTGGGAAAGAGGCAGATCATCTCTGAATATACAAATCAGAGTTTTGCCAGAGTGAACACAGCATTACGATGGATAAATTAACAGAATCACAGAATGGCTTGATTTGGAAGGGACCTCAGAGCCCACCCAGTGCCACCCCCTGCCATGGGCAGGGACACCTCCCACCAGCCCAGGGTTCTCCAAGCCCCGTCCAACCTGGCCTTGGACACTCCCAGGGCTGGGGCAGCCACAGCTTCTCTGGGCACCCTGTGCCAGGGCCTGCCCACCCTCCCAGGGAGGAATTCCATCCCAACATCCCATCTAACCCTGCCCTCTGGCAGTGGAAAAGCATTTTTTTACTATGGCTTTAGGACAAGGGGCTTTTAAAGGATGGCAGCTGTGGGCAGATCTCCCACCCCGTTCCCAATACCTGGAGCTCTTGGCTCACTGGTGTCAGTGCTCTGGCTGTGCTTGAACAGACCTTGAACTGCCAGTGCCAGGTCTGCAGGCTGTAAATTAGAACTTCTTTTTAGGAGAGGGAGAGCAAAATCAGCTCTGTGCAATGTGGCCCGGCTGTTGTGAGGTTGTGTTGGGTTTCCTGGCTCACTGGATGCAGGAATCCAGGAGTGGCTGTTCCCCTGTGTACAGCCAGTGTGCACCTCTTCACTTCCTTTGTGCTGGTTTTGCTTTCACCTTTGCTTCAGTCCTCCCCCATCCTGCAGCCTCCTCTAGGATGTTCCCTCCTTGCCTCAGCCCTGCTCTTCCTTTCAGGGTGTTCAGCTCTTCAGCTGGTGGGAATCTCTCCAGACCTCATTAAAACCTCCCAGCCTGCTGTTGTCTCCTCAGGGGCCGTGTCTTACAAGGTGAAAAGGCATGTAGGATGTGCTGGAGGGCAAAGAGCTCCTCACAGAGGCTAAGGCGGGGTTCCTCCTAGAGCTGGGCCAGGGCAGAGTCTGGAAGGGACCCACCTCAGGTAGGATATTGTTGGGTAGGTGGGAGTTACCTGATCAAAACCTTCTCCTGGGAGACCTCTGTGGAGCAGGCTGGGACATGTCTCACCCATGGGCCAGTCTGGCCTGTGCTCTGTGGGCAGCCAGGTCTGCTGGAGCCTTCCTAACTCCTCCTGAACTGCCTGGGGTAGGTGCAGAGGCACCAGGCTCCCCGGGAGTTCACGTGCTGTGCTGGGATTTCACAGGATGTGCTGCCTGGGTTCACAGCCCCTCTTAGTCCAGCCTGCCTCGTGCTGGTTCTGCTCCCATCAGAGCCAGTGGCACAATTGTTGCTGATTTCATGATAGAAGAGCTTTCTGGGGACCCTTGGAGAGTAAAACCAACACGTGACTTGCAGCTCTGTTGCAGCTGGGGCTTGTATGGCTTTAAAACCAGCATGATATGTCAAATGGCATCTAAATGTTAATATGAGCACCCTCAAAGCCACTGTCCTCACCTCCCCTCTGTCCTAGAGATGTCCAGCAAGTCTTGCTTTTCAACCCATTAGCCCAGTTACTTACATTCCTACATTTTCTTTGGTAATTGTTTTATTGCAGCATTTCCCTGATAAATCTAATGGACCAAATGTACCTCAAACAGGGACTCTGCTGTCTGAGTGCTCCTGGAAAGGTGTCAGAGAGTGTTTATTTTCCTGTTGAGCTGATGAATTAAATGCTGATATTACTTACAGGCTGCATCATCACTCCTCACAGTCCAGTGTATCAGGAGGGTTTGTTACAGCACCATTTTGGCCCTTTTTGGTCACATGGAAAACTGGGGTATTGAACAAGAGAGAGAAAGAGCAGAAATGGAGAGGGAAGGCAACTTCCAGCTGAGAATTTGGAAAGGTGGAGTCTGAGGATGGAGTGGGTAGTGATTGTCACAGCAGAGATGAGTTGCAGAGGTGAAGGCTTTTCATGGATGCGTCTTGATTCTCTTCAGTTCCCAGACTCTCTTTAGGCAATATCTCAATATATCACAGTTTCTCAAAAAACCCATCCCACTGGGTGTTGGGTGTTTCATGCTGGGAATGCTCGGGGGAATGTGGCCAGTCCAGAGCTGGACTGCAAACCTGCTCCCCCCTGTACTGACTGAGGGGCTGCTGCCCCCGGAATTTGGACCGCATGGAGATATTTCCTGTGGCTGAGCTGAGAGGTGGAAGGATTCAAACCAAGTGTGTGCAGGCTGTGGGAGCCCAGAGCAGGTGAGGGTGGAGAACCCTGTGCAGGGAGAGCAACGTGAGCCGCTGGAGCTCAGGCACTGACTGAGCGGCCCCAGCTCAGCCCTCGCCCAGGGCACTCCCTCTGCTCCCAAGGCAGCAGCTCTTCTGATGCAAGAATTCGATATCTTGTTTTCTGTGGAGTTTCAGGAGAATTCTTTTTAAAAAAAGGAGTCTGGATCTGGACACATCTGTTGCTGCTCCCAGGAAGGGTTTGCAGCAGGCAGAAATGCCCCTCTCAAAGGAGTCCGACTCATAACCTCATGAAAACTCACCTGAGGTTTTAATTTAAGATTTTTTACTTTGTGAGGAGTAGAAACTTGATAGAAAACCTGGAGAACAACAGGTATAGAGACACCTGCCTGAGGGGCTGAAATGACAACTCTGATGGAGAAAAATCCAAACCTTTGATATCAATTGTTAATTCTCAAGATTGATTATTGAGATTTATAGCTTAGATGCTTTGGGGTTTTCTGCCACCTTCTTTGCAGGCAGTTGGTGCTACAAAGCACAGACCATCCCAAATAATCCTGATGGTACAACACTCACTGACCATCCCTTCAGCCAGGGACAAACAGGGAATATTAGATGTGTTGTTTCTGAAAGGATTAAAGCTCTGTTTCACTGAGCTGCCAGGGACAGAGAAGACTGGGGGACCTTTGTGCACCACAGTGGCCTTGGTTTGATCATGTCCCATACTCCTCAGCCTTCCCTGAATGCTTGTTGCAGCTCTCTGTGGGGTGTAGATATTCCTGTGGAACATGAAAGGCCCCTGAAATCAGATATGGAGGACTGCTGGGGCTCCCTTTGATTTTTCTCCTTACTTGGGAGAGGTAGGAAAGGCATATTTTTATGGGTTTTTAAGACCTTTCAGATCCAGAGGACGTTGGGCATTGCACAGGAACAGGCTCTCATTAAAAGTCTCTTAAGCAGCTGGAATGTGGCTGGAAGGAGATTAAAGGAAATAGATGAATTTAGCAAAGTGCTTAGACAGAAAAGGAGAGAGAAATAAAAGTTGGAGCTCCTTATTGTTCTTTCAGATCACGAGCAGGTGTGCATTAATTCAAAGAGCTCACTTTTTTCACTGTATGATCTGTAGATAATAAACCCTAAATCATCTAAAAAACGATGTGCAGTTTGCCCAACTGCAAATATCTGCATATTTTATATTTAATCTGGCACAAATGTTTCCATCCTCTGGTCTTGATCTGATCCCATGTTGGTTTCACCCAAATAAAGCACAGTTTGTGTGGGAGCCTGCCAAGCCTCCCCTCAGGTGGGTGATCTTGGTGTGCCTGTAGAGACCCAAAGAGTGGCTTCTGCTCCCGGCTGTGCCACTGGTCACTCACGTGGCCTTGGGCAGCACTTTGACTTCTCTGCCTGCAGGGCTGAATTGGGAGTTACGTGAGAGACCAGTTTGGAGAGTGGTGTCTGTGCACGGACCTTATTCCAGGAATCCTGATCCCTGGGAGATCCAAGCACAGTGGTAGAATTATTTTCCAGCTGGCATTCACCTGTCTAAGGTGCTGAGAGGGAGAATTTGCACGAGGGAGACTTTCACAGAAAGGTTTGTTCAGGTAGCTTTAGTCACATGTCTTAGATGAACCAATTTACTGCTTGTTTTGTTAACTTCTCACTGTGTTATTTCCATCTGGTTATTTCTCACCTTCATTTCTAGAGGAAAACCGAGTTACTTTGTGTGTTGTAACTTCAGAAATTCAACAACCACCTAATAATATTAAGTTTGCCTGTGCAACCAGCTATTTGTGTAGGATGCTGCAGTACCTCTGTCAGAATTTAAAGTGTTGCTGGAGGCAGTTTTAGGAAGTGTTCTTCCCATGAAGCTTTCACTTTGCATGGTGTAGAGGACAGATTAGCCTTGGGATCTCTGCTCTGTGTGTGATCCCAGGCTGTATTTGCTGTGCACTACTGAGATTGCTCTGAAAATTGCATCGAAATTCTTCAAAGGCTTTTAGGGTGCCTGTCATTATTCTGTCTGAGTTTCCCCCAAATATTAGCACCCAACATCCCTCGGGGTCTGGGGAATGGCAATACCACTTCCTCCCAAATCCCACTGACCACTGATGGACCATTCTTGAGGTAATCCCTGCCCAAGATTGTAGAACATCTGTCCTGGCTCAGACCAAGGGTTCATGTGGATCCACCACTGTGTCAGCACTGGGCAATAAAAAATGGGAAGGCAAAAGCATAAAAAGGAATAGGACAGCAGATAGAGATGCTCTCTCAGAATCCTTTCCAGCTTCTGGCACTTTGCACCTCAAGGGTTTCCTCTGTCAAAGTATCTTTGTGTTTAATGGTCCCTAATGACTTTTTCTTCCATGGTTTGTATGAATATGTGGCTACTTCAGCATCCAGTGTCCTGCATTAAGGACTGCAAGTCTAACTGCAGCCTCTGTGCCCCATTTCATTCAGTTTCAGTCTATCAATTAATAAATTATCATTATTTCCCCTGGTTCTTGCATATTAGAAGTCAGAGTAACTTTTACTCACTTGCAGGTCAGTCCTGCTTTCACAGCCCTGTGTTCTCCTAGTGTTCCTTTTCTCCTAGTGGGCACCGTGGGAGATATCCAGTCTCCCTGTGTTTACACACAAGCTACTTTGGGAATCTGTCCTCTTTCCAAGTCCAAGCAGACTGCAGCACCTGACTTGCCCTGGGTCTGTCTGCCCGATGGCTCCTTCAAAGCAGGTTTGAGAGGCCTCTCCACTTTTACAGAAGTTGTGCTGCCTCTTCTCCCCTGCCCCATATTTAACCTTTGCCCACTAACTCTGCCCTAGATTTGGAGTTTGCCTCAGCTCTCCCCTGTGCTGTTCATCACGTGCCTTGTAAAAATTCGAAGATGTTTGGAACCTTTTCTCCCTTTCACACTCACATATACTTTAAGCGGTACTTTTTGCACCACGTCTCCGTTCCTGAGTCGGCCCTCTGGTGTGAATACTTTGGCATCCCCTGAGCTACAGAAGAGCTCAGAGTTTTGGCTTTGCAGTTGCTACTCAAAATGCATCAAATCCCCCAACAAACCTGGGGGAGCTCAAGAGCCCTGAGTTAAACTGTGTCTGCTCAAGGTCTGAACTTGTGACTTTAGCTTTCACCCTACAGCTCTTGCTTTGTTGTTTGCCACTAGACTAAAACACCTTCTGCTCTGTCTGCTCGCCAGGAGAAGGGATCCATGGATTTTAGGCCAGTATTCTGGGCTCTTGGGATGGGCACATGTAATAACAAGGACCAGTTGACCCAGTTGAGGTCATACTATTGGCCTCCTCTGGACACAGAGGCACCAGGACTCTACACTAGAGCTGCTGCTGCTTCTGAAGCCCCTGTGAAAAGAAAGGGCTCCCAACTGATCTCATCTTTCCTAGGAGGGAGATGACTGGTCTAAACAGTCAGCGAAGCTGCTACTGCTGTCTCAAATATCAGACAAGGGATGAATGATGGTTTATCTGGATGGAGGACACTAAAATGAAGATGGAAACTGGGAGGAGGGGAGCTCTTTCTGTTCTGGAAGGGATTTGGGGGAGGTAGGGTGCCTGGCATGGGTGGCAGTTCTGATGGTATGTGGACAGTCAGTAGTTCACTTTAAAGGAGTTTCAAAAAGTTCTGTCTGAGGCTTTCAAGCACTGAGTGATCTCAGTGTTGTTGTATCAGGCCCTTAAACTCCTCAGTGTCAGTTCCCTCTTCCTTGTTTCTTCTCTCTGTGCCATGAACTTGGGAAGTTTGGGGGTGTGGGAGCACAGACTGCATGGAAATGGAGAGTGACCACATCTCACACTGCACTTGTGGGCAAGTGCACTGCCCTGGGATGTGAGTGCTGGAATCCCCCTACCAGGCAAGGTCCTGGGTGAGGGTTGTTATTGCTCCAGGTGACACAAAAGCAACCCCTCTTCTGAGCCCAGCATTGCCCCACTGAGTTAAGGGAGTCTGAACATCCCTAGTCAACCCTTTGCTGCCCCCTGAGCCTGTCCCTGCCTGTGCAAGTGTTGGTATATCTTGATCTCCTTGAGCTTCAGAGCTTGTGCAGAGCATGCCCAGATGCACTCAGAGATACACCGCCCCAATGAACAGGTGTATTGGTTTTTAAGCACCACTGTGAGCCAGGCAGAGCCCTCAAGGTTGCTCTCACTCCCTTGGGTCTGCCTCATGTCTCTCAGTGCAGTTCCCCCAGCTCAGGTCTGTCGTGTCCCTTTGGCACCCAGCTGTGCTGTCCCCTCTGGGCAGGCTTTGCTGTCAGTCAGGGCTTTGACCTGTGCAGTCTGAGCTGCTCTCTGGAGCTCATCAAGACAGGTTAATTCGAATTTCTTGGGCTGAGCTTGCCCCACATCCCTGTCTCTGTTTCCAGTATTGCCTGTTTGTTTCTTGGTTCACTGGGACATCTCATGTTTCTCTTCCCCAGCTCAGCAGTGATGAGGAAGATAAAGAGATGATAAGATGAAGAGATTCTTCTCACCCACTTGGTTTCTAAGGCTCGGTGTTCACAGAATATCACAGAATCCCAGTATATTCTGAGTTGGAAGGGACTCGCAAGGATCATCAAGTCCAACTCTTAAGTGATTTGCCTGTACTGGGACTGAACCCACAACCTTGGCATTATTAGCACCATGCCCTGACCAACTGAGCTCATCTCAGAGTTCCCGTGTCATTCACAAGGTTGCTTGTTCTTGAGAAGTTTGCAGGTCTCTGGGTGATTCCATGTGTTAGTTAATTGCATTTCTTTCTAATTAAGGCTGTGTGAGCACATCTGGAAGGTTGTAGACCCCTGTGAGAACAGATGCAGAGTGCTGTGAGGTTAGGTAGGTCTGAACTGGACTCTGACTCCCATGACTGGATAGACTGGGTTGACTCCAGGGAGATCCAGACAAATAGCTCAGGAACAGATGTCTATGAAGTACCTGCAGGACTCAAATCACAGCTGCAGAGCTTGAGTGGCATCCTCCATCACAAAGGTTACACAAATGTTACGTCCCTGCCATGAGTGTGGCCTTACCTGAACAGCTGAGGATTAGAAATGTCTGTTGTGGAGCCAGGTAAGTTTTTATTTTGGTCACCTCCCTGGGTTAAAAGACTGGAGTGTGGTAGACAACACGGGCATGTGTCATGTTCACTGGCACAGACTTCCCTCTCCCCTCTGTGCCAGCACAGCCTGGCATTTGCTGTGCCAGAACTCCTGCAAACACAGACAGTCAGACCTGCTTGGACAATCCCACTGGGGAAGAGCCATGTTTTACCAGGATCCTGGGAAAGGTTCAGAGATGAAGAATGTCACTGCTTGCACTGCTGAGGAGAATTGCTTGTTTGGTACCAACGAGGAGCTGGAAGCACCAGCTCACTGCCCAGGGCCCATCTCCACCTGGCTTGGGTGGCCCACATGCTGAGCTGTGCAGGGAAGGGGACGGAGACGCCCTGCACTGCTGGTGGCAGTGCCAGGGGCCAGGATGTCCTCAGAGTCATGCTCAGACATGTCTTGGATGGCCTCCCTCCCTCTGCAGCTCTGCTGGTGTGGCTCCCACAGCACAGCAGTGCAGCCCAACCTGTCTGAGTGGGGGAGAGCAGCAAGAACCAACCAGTTCCTCTGTCTGAACTCCTCAAACTACCCATGGACTTGCACAGGAAACCACAGGGTTTGGGAGAGAGAACGTGTTGTCTGCAAATGTTCATGTTGGGGCTGAGATGTGTCCCAAAGTGAAGGTTCCAGGACATTTCCATTTATCTGCCTGGTTTTGGTATTTTTGGGGTGGGGGTTGGGGCTCTCTGTGGTCCCGTGTTTGGCAATCAGGTGCTGCCTGTTCTCCCTTTCATGCTCATGCAGTTTTAAGCAATACCTTTTACACCACCTTGCCCTTCCTGAGTCAGCGCCCTGGTGAGAATCAGACCCTCCTGAGATACAGGAGAGCTCAGAGTCTTGGCTTTGCAGTTGCTATTTGAAATGCATCAAAACCCCTGACAAGCCTGGGGGAGCTCAACAGCACTTAAATTGTGTCTGCTCAAGGTCTGAATGTGTGACTTCAGCTTTCCCCCTCTGGCTTCACCACATCACTGTTGTGCCATCCCATGCCTGCTCCCGGTTTGTTTGCAGCCCTTAAATATTGCATCAAAGTAAAGTAATTTCTCTGTGTTTTCAAGCATCCTAAAGATGAATTTTGCAAGAAAAATACTGTCTTGTCATGAAAAGTGAAAACATTTGTCTCAAAAATTAGTTCTGTTTTTCAGCTGAGTTGTTCACAGAGCTGTGACACAGTGACCTGCAGCACCACGGGGTAACCAGCCCTCTGTATGTGGCAGAGGAGGAACTGGGAACTCACTCTGTATGTGACTGGGAAGGAAACCAAACTGAAGGGGTGTAGACATGTCACAGAATCCCAGACTGGGTCAGGCTGGAAGGGAGCCCAGCGGGTCATCTGGTGCCACCTCCCTGCTTGAGCAGGGCCAGGGTTGTGTCCAGATGATTCTGGAATATCCCCAGGGAGGAGACCCCACACCCTCTCTGGGCTCTGCTCAGGGCTGGGTCAGTGCCCAGCGAAGAAGTTCTCCCTCCTGTGCAGGTGGAACTCCCTGGGCATCAGTTCCTGCCCGTCCCTCCCGTGCCATGGCTGTGCCCCCCGAGCAGAGCCTGGGCCGGGCTCTGCCCCCTCCCTGCAGGCTCTGACACACATGGGGAAGTGCCCTCTCAGGGTGTGCTCTGGAGGCTGAACAGTCCCAGCCCCCTCAGCCTTTGCTGCTCCCAGAGATGCTCCAGTCCCCTCACCATCCTTGTCACCCTGTCATGGAGTCAAGAGAACTTCCCACCTGGGGCTGCTGGAGACCACATGTGTGTATTTCTCCTTCCTCTCCAGAGCCTTAGTGTGGTACTTTGCCTTGGTGTGTGGCGGAGATGGGACACAAGATCTAATCAATCTGTATTGATTAATCTCCTGAGCTGGCAAAGTACCCTGCCCTGACCTGCAGCCTTCTGAATATCCTTTCCTCTGGCCACCTTTCCATTGCTGCCATTTTAGAATCATCACAGAACCCCAAAATGCTTTGGGATGGAAAAAACCCCCACCCATTCCGGCCCCCTGCCATGGGAAGGGACACCTCTCACTAGACCAGGTTGCTGGGAGCTCCCATCCAACTTGACCTTCACAGAACCACAGGGTATGCTGAGTTGGGAGGGACCCACAAGGATCATCAAGTCCCACTCCTGTCCCTGCACAGGACCACCCCGAAGACTCACACTTTGCACCCCAGAGTGTTGTCCCAACACTCCCTGAGCTCTGCCAGGCTTGGTGCTGTGCCCTTGAGCAGTGCCAGGGATGTCTTCCCTAACCCACTGCTTTTCCTGCTTCCTTTCAGCCTGACCGGGAAGGAAGCCCTGGCCCACCTGCCATCGCTGGGCGCCCCGGTGGGCGCTGCCCAGGGCAGGGTGCACCTCAAGCAGTGTGACCTGCTCCAGCTGTCCCGCAAGCAGAAGCGGCTGTGCCGGAGGGAGCCAGGCCTGGCCGAGACCCTGCGGGACTCCATCCGCCTCGGCATCATGGAGTGCCAGCTCCAGTTCCGCAGCGAGCGCTGGAACTGCAGCCTGGAGGGGAGGACCAGCCTGCTCAAGAGAGGTACAAGGTAGTTGGTTTGCAGGGGAGCTCCCGGGGCTGCAGCCCCGAAATGCCCGTCCCAAATCCAGTGGGGAGTGTCCAGGCTGCCCCGTTTCACCCAGGAACGGGAAGCTGGGCAGTCTGGGCCACTTCGGCACAAGATAAGCCTTGTCCTCACCTTTCCTGAGTGGTTTGTCATGGATGGGAGAGTAGAAGGAAGTTCTCACCCCTTGGCTTTGTGGATTTTTGCCCAGAGTTGCCTGGACTGAGTCGCCTCCTCAGCTGGCACTCAGGGAGATGCTGTGGGAAAAGGGGTTAGTGCTTCATGTCAAGGGATGTTTTAAGAAAAAGCTCTTTTTAGGTCTTTGGATATTTGTATTTGTTATCTCAGATACAACATTTATTCCTATTTACTGCTTGAAAAAGCTATTTGTCAGCATTCAGGGGCTTCAGTGCAGGTTGACAAATCTCTCCTAAGACTCTTTCTCATAAATTTGGAGGTTTTCTAGAAGTTCTGAGAGAGAGCCCCTGGTTTCTCTTTCACAAAGTGCTTGAGAGGAAGAAAATGTCCTTTAAATTCTCTATGTGAGAGGGGAGAGAGCAAAACAAATCTTTCAAATTATAAGAATTTGAGAAAAATAGAATTGGGACAGACACTGACACAATTTCCCAACAAAAGTATCTTTGCTAAAGCTGTCCTGACCCAAACAAACCCTCCCTACCTCTTACCGAGTTCCAACCCTTCAGTAACTTTTAGTGGAATTTACTAAACTTCACTCTTCAGAATCAGTGAGTTTCAGTCCTTTGATAATGTTTAGCAACTTAATGTTCTTAAAAAAAGGACCTTGATAAGCCAAAATTAACTAATTTTAATTAGTGTTGCGATCAAAACTTCTAAAAAATTCCATTCAAAATTATTGGGTTTTATTGTATTAAATATCAAGTTAATATTTCATTAAACCCACACATACAGGGCCAGATTTACCTCATTGCAAGGCTCTATTGTGAATTTTTTAGCACAGAAAGGCAAATTTCTTTAGTTGAAGAAGCTGTTTGTGATCATTTTGTGTGTCTTTCTGACATCTGCACCTTCATCAACCTCAAAGAACTTGAAAATGACAATTGAATAATCCTCCCCTTCAAGTAGCTGGAAAACATTTAATTATCTGGCGGTGACATGCCTTAACATTTCCAGGGACTCCTGACTGACAAAATAAAATATCACCTGTAATTTAAAACCTGTTTTGGCAGATGAGGAGAAGTGTTTGAAAACTTTTATTACACAATCTTAGGGCTCAAATGATGATTTAATACAGCAAAGTATGTTGGGTGCACCTTCTGGGTGAAGGGACAGTTGGCTGGGAGCAATTTTCGATTCTTCTTTTCCTTCAGCTTGCAAAGGGTTTTTTCTTTCACGAGGAACATGAACACTCTCAGCTGCCACTTCTGGTCTGTTTCTCACAATTCTTGGAAATTTCTTGGAAACTGTTGGTCCTGCAATGGACTCTTCTCCTTTCACCCAAGCTGAAGAGTTTTAGAAATTATCAAATCATTTGATATCTCCATGGTCCTGGAGAAACCATAAGGAAAAATGCGCACTTCTAACAGTCTTTAGTGGTCTCAAGAGTGCAAGAGGGTGAAAAAGGTCCTGTCCCAGTGAGGTGGGTCATTTCTGTAATAGGTGAAAAGCCACACTGACTTTGCAGGCACAAACTGCTGTGACTGACTTGGGTCATCGATGCTTTTCCTGCTCCTAGAGAGGCCAAAAAGAAAAACAAAGCAAAAAGAGTCAAGGTCTTCCTGGTTCTTGAAATGCCAAATTTATTGTCACAGTCTACACCACTTGTTATTCTGGTTACTTCTCTGGATACAACTGGGAAACTCCTTTTGCAAAACCCTCTGTGACTGTTGCCACTTATGATAACTATTACTGGTCACTGATCCTTCTGCATTCCTTCTCTTCTTTAAAAATCCATGGAAAGAGTTAGATTTAAAATGATTCTGGACAGACATTTCAAGCCACCTTGCTGCATGGTGGCATAAAAGTTTGCAAAGCAGTGATGGTCATTTGGTGTCCCAGGAGAGCCAAAGAGGCTGCTGGAGTCAGGGAACCAGGATTTCACCTCTAACAAGATGGTGATCCAGGGAAAATAAATACCTACAACAGAGAGCTCAGATCCAGCCACTCAAAAAAACCCTTCATGAGGAACAAGTGCTTTGCAATCCTTCTATCCATCCAGCCATTCTTTTGCCTCATGCTGGTTAGAGTCTTTGACCTTCAAGCAGTGATGTCATGAGGAATCTAGGAATGGTACAGCAGAGGAGTGATAGCTCAGAGACATGGAATTTCCATCATGGGAGATTTTGAGAACTCAGCTGGACAAAGCCCTGAGCAGCTGGCACTGAGTTAGCCCTGCTTTGAGCAGGAGGTTGTTCTAGAGACCTTGAGAATGCTTCCATCCTAAACCTTTCCACAGCTCTTTTTCAGTTGGTTGGTTGGTTGGTTTGTTGATGTGATTGTTTTCCCTTCTCCACTTGCTCTGAAACGCTCACTTATCTTCATTGGAGCATCGAAAAATCTGTGACCATGAACATGGTCATGGCAGGGTCATCCCATGGCTGAACTGCTCCTGGTGCAGTTGTCCTTGTGGTCTGGAGCACAGCACACTCAGAACAGCAGTGCCACTGCAGCACACATCTCTCTGTGTTTATAGGGTGCTGAGCTCAGAAATGCTCCCAGAGAGCTCAGGGGAACACTTGGACATGTGCAAGGTCCTGCCTGAGGGGGCTGGTTTGCTGCAGCATCTCGTCATTCCTTCCGTGCTGGAGGTTTGCAACCAAACTGCCCAGCAAGGGCATCTGCATCCAGATGTTCCCCCTTGGCCCGAGTGTTTCAGATTCCATTTAGTGCCAGTCAGTGGGGGCAGGAGGGTGACTCATCCCTAAAGCAGACCCTGACAGCCCGGCATCGGCTCCAGGCTCCCCTGGCTGGGGTGACAAGGGCTCCGTTGGCACAGTGGGAGGTTGGATACCAGGCAGGAACCCTCCATTCACATCTCAAATCACACTCATTGGAGCTGATTGCTGCCTATTTGTGGTGTGTCCTGCTGAAAATCCAGCTCCAGCAGCTGCTCTGTTGCACGCTGTTATTCCACAAGGGCTGAAGGACCATCCAGTTTTAACTTCACTTGTTTGTGAATTAACAATTAAATGGTGATCGATCCCTTATGCCAAAGTAGAAGGAATCATCTTAGACATTCCAGACAAGCATTTGGCAGCCTGGGGATGTTGAAGCTTTGCCTTAGGAGGAGGTGGGAGTGGTGGAGGAGAAGGAGACAATTTGGAAGCCTGCTGGGTATGTGCAGTCAGTGCTGTCTGCAGTGGCCTGACCACAAGCAATGGTCTCTGATTTCCAGTGGGCTGAGAGCTGGCCAGAACTTCCATGGAGTGCCACAGGACAACCAAAGCACTGCTCGTCAGAAATAGCAGGAGATGTGTGGTGTTCCACAGAGCCAGATTTAGCAGGGCCTGTGGAGCCGCTGGGAGTGCTGCTTTTATATGGTATGGGAAAGGCTTTCTGGAAAGTTCCCTGTGCTTCTGGGATCAGTGTGTCAGAGAGGATGTTGGGAATCTGGTAAGCATTTGGAGATTGGCTTCTGGAACTACTTAACTGATTTTGGATCCATAATATACCTTACCCCCTCTTAGCTCCTTCTTTGGAGTGGATTTGGCACTGTTGGAGAAGGTGTGAGCATCATGTTGCTGTCCATAGTCTGTATTGGCTGTGTCCCATACCAGCTTTTCCAAAAGTTTTGATGGGTTTTCTGACATTCTTTCATTATTTTTCCAGTACTCTGAGAGATTTTATAGACCATCATCAACCAGAGAGACTAATTGCAAATTATTGTCCCAGTGGTCAGAGTGACCAAGATGGTGAGGCAGGAAGGACTTTGTTGGTTGATCTCCTTGGTCTCTCCTCCACAGGTTCTTGACTCTCCCCTCTTGTCCATAATATTGCTGGATCTTTATCTACAACTCTGCAATTCCAAATTGCTCCTGAGAAGTCTGTATTGAAGCTGGTAATGCAGTCTCTGCATTATGGTCATGATTAGTCACATTTGTCGTTGTTCTTGCTGACAGGAGAGTTCGGGATGGCTCTGGGTCCTGTTTTCTGCTCACCTTTACGGTGGTGTCACTCAGATCTCAGCAGTCCATGGTCTGGGCTATTATTGCAGCTGGATGGAAATTCTTTGAGGGAACAGAATGATGAAAAGGTTTGAGATTAGACTTTGTGATTCTAGAGGTGAATTCCAACCTCTGCTTCAAGCAGGTCAGGTCTCTGTGGTTATTTCTCTCTCTTCCATCATTGGGGGAAACAGATTTTCCTTCTGATCTGGAAGGAAATTTGAAATTCTCTCATGTGAGTTATTTGTTTGCTTCAATTTGTTTTCTTCCATGCAACATACTGGCTCTCTACTTTTCATAAACCAAAGTTTTTCTGGTTTGACTGATCTTATCTGTTCCAGCACTCAGAGCTATTGATCAATCACCTGTCTCTTTTCCTCACATTAATTACTAAATTGTAGACTTGTTAAACAATTTCCCATTAATAGTTTTATTTTCTGCAAATGAACTCTGGAGGAAATACTAAGATTTTCCCCAGGATTGAATAGGAGAGGAGGTACATATAAATACATAAATAAATATTTTAGGGGGTTAGGTCAGGTTTGTGTCAATCAGAGTTTCTGGAACTTCTGTGGAACCCGTGGGTGTCACATCAACATTCCCATTCCTGTCTGATCTCACGTCTCCAGGCTGAATTTCTGTTCAGTCACTGTACTTTGTTTCCTGGTTAGAGTGCCCTGGTGTGCCATGGTCACACCATGACCTCAGGGGTTGTAACCAAGCTGGGAAACCGCCTTTGGGAGGAAAATTCGGAACACCCCCCACCTCAGTCCCTGGGAGTGGATAATTTACAAGGAGTTCAGAAAACCCTCTCACCTGTGGGAGAGTTGTCCTTCTTGCCAAGATGTCCTTCAGCATGGAACACTTCCCAGTCAAACTACATGTGATCTTTCCATTGGAAATAATATTACAGTCCCAATTAAAATCAGTTTTTTAATAACAGGTTGGATTTTTGAAGTATTTTTCCAGTGATTATTCCATACTTTCTGATTTTATGCCACAACATGATTTCAGTGAGTCTCTGCTCAGCTTGGTCACCAGTGTGGGCAGGGTGAGGACAGTCAGGGTTTCATGGCAGTTGCTTTTTGCAGTTTAATGTTTTCCCACCCCTCCCCTGACCCATGAGTGGTCTCCTGTCCATATCACACAATCACAGACTATGCTGAGTTGGAACAGACTCACAAGGACCATCAAGTCCAACCCTCAGCCCTGCTCAGGACCATCCCCAAGAGTCACACCCTGTGCCTCAGAGCATCATCCAAACCCTCCTGGAGCTCTGGCAGCCTCGGGGCCGTGCCCACTGCCCTGGGGAGCCTGGTCAGTGCCCACCACCCTCTGGGGGAAGGGCCTTTCCCTGAGATCCAACCTGACCCTGCCCTGGCACAGCCCCAGCCCTTCCCTGGGTGCTGTCCCTGGTCCCCACAGAGCAGAGATCGGTGCCTGCCCCTCCTCTGCCCCTCCCCAGGAAGGTGTATTGAACCAGTCAGAGCCACTGGGTGAGACTGGACTGTTACTACAGTAGGTACTTCAAACACCATGTTGATTGTGTCTGCTGGGCATGATCTGCAAGTACTGGAAGAGTTTTTTTTTCTCTGCATTTCATAGCATTGTGCTTGGTTTCAGTCCATGGACAGTCAGGAGAGCCAGCAGAGATGGTGGTACACCTTATCCTGCTCCTACCCTCTCCCAGTCCTTGTCCCATGCAGGTTTTAAGGAGACTCTGTTCATCTAGGCTGTGTCCTCTGCAGCCCTCATACACTTCCTAGGCTTTGTCTCTTTGTATTTCTAATTATTGTGCTTAGTTTTAGTCCGTGGACAGTCAGGAGAGCCAGTAGAGATGGTGGTACACCTTAATGCACTCCTACCCTCTCCCAGTCCCTGTACCATGCAGGTTTTAAGGAGGCTGCCTTTCTGTACACTGTTTTTCAGCAGCCCTCCTGCACTCGTTGGGTTTTTGTCTCTTTGTATAATTATTGTGCTTAGTTTTAGTCCATGGACAGTCAGGAGAGCCAGCAGAGGTAGTGGTACACCTTATCCTGCTCCTACCCTCTCCCAGTCCTTGTCCCATGCTGGTTTTAAGGAGACTGCATTCATCTCCGCCGTTTCTCATCAGCCCTCCTGCACTCATTGGGTTTTGTCTCCTTGTATAATTATTGTGCTTGGCTCTAGTGCATGGACAGCCAGGAGAGCCAGCAGAGGTGGCTGAACACCTTGTGCCAACCCTTGTCCCCGGCAGGGTTTAAGGAGACGGCGTTCCTGTACGCCGTGTCCTCGGCGGCGCTGACGCACTCGCTGGCACGGGCGTGCAGCGCGGGGCGCATGGAGCGCTGCACCTGCGACGACTCCCCGGGGCTGGAGAACCGCAAGGCCTGGCAGTGGGGCGTCTGTGGGGACAACCTCAAGTACAGCACGAAGTTCCTCAAGAAGTTCCTGGGCCAGAAGAGGATCGGCAAAGACCTGCGGGCCAGGGTGGACATCCACAACACCAACGTCGGCATCAAGGTGGGGAGCTGCGCTGGCAGGCTGGGAATGAACTGGGGACTCAGTGCGAGTCTTCTGACCCGTCCTTAGCTGAGGCTGTTTGTTCCCTGCCCCTGCTCACAAACCACACCTGTTTATCTCAGTGTTGTGGCCTTTATGGCACTGAGGGCTGCCTGGAGAGTCTCCTGAACTCTGGTGTGAGGAGCAGCATATTGAGTGGCAGAGGGACATCCTGTGTCCTCGAGTGGTACCAGGGGCTGGGTGACAGCAGCACACAGCACAGGAACAGCTGTGGAGTTCAGAGGCTGTGTGACTCTGTGGGTTATGCCACGGCCACAGGGGGTTCTGAGAAGAGCTGGAACTTCAGAGCTGCTGGATGTGTGAGGCAGACTAAGGGCTGACACTCTTGAGGTCAGTTCTGAGCCTGCTGGTGACTTGCTATGGAACTTGTCATATCACAGGTTTGGGTCAGAGAGACCATTAGATCTCTTTTGACCTGTATGTGACAGGCTCCTTTATCATTGCTTACCATTTACTGACTCAAATTGACTGTTTGATTAGAGCACTGCCTTCATTTGAATATAACAGAAGGGAATCCACCATGCTGCTTATACTCAGTTTTATTTTTTTTTACTTCTACTGTGCCAAATATGATTAGCAAGAACTTCCTGGTTATTCAGCTGTTTGTCCTCATTCAGGGTTTCTATTCTCTGGCTCACCAGTCAATTCTGTAGCCGTGCCTCTGCTTTGGTTTTTTTAAAACTACTATTATTTTTTCCCCCCTAAAATAGAAATAATAGCAATAAAACTGCAATCCTTGCAGGCTGCCTGTGCTCTGAGGTGCTGCCTGTGCCCAGAGCTAGGCTCAGATAAAGTCTAGCACCTCTCTCCCTCCTCAGGCGGTGAAGAACGGTCTCAAAACCACGTGCAAGTGCCACGGCGTGTCCGGCTCCTGCGCCGTCCGGACGTGCTGGAAGCAGCTCTCGCCTTTCCACGAGATCGGGCGGCTGCTGAAGCTGCGCTACGACGACGCCGTCAAGGTGTTCAGCACCTCCAACGACGCCGTGGGGCACTCGGAGCTGGCCGGGCCCCCCCGGCACGGCCATGCCCCCCGGCACCCGCCGGCCCCCCGCGCCACCGACCTCGTGTACGTGGAGGACTCGCCCAGTTTCTGCCGCCCCAGCAAATACTCCCTGGGCACCGCAGGGAGAACCTGCTCTCGGGAGGGCAACTGCGACAGCATGTGCTGCGGGAGAGGCTACAACACCCAGAGCAGGCTGGTCACCTTCTCCTGCCACTGCCAGGTGCAGTGGTGCTGCTACGTGGAGTGCCAGCAGTGCATGCAGGAGGAGGTGGTGTACAGCTGCAAACAGTAGGGACGGCGCTGCAGGGGCAGGACAGGGCCCACGGAGCGGTTGGCAGGCAGGGACACGATTCTCTGCTGCGGGGTGAGGGCAAAGGCCAGCCCCCTAAAACGTGCAGTGCTCCTGTAACCTCAGTGTTGAGATCCTCCAGCCTGGGGAGAGCCCCTGCATGAGGAGGAAAAACCAGAGGTTTTGTCAGGTATCAGAAGGGAAGGAGGGACGGAGAGGTGGGGGATGTGGGGACAGCAGAAACACTGGAACAGTGACATGTATCTGGAGTTAAAACTTGTACTCACCTTCGTGGAAATATCCTCCTCCTCCTCCATCCCTCAGGTGCACTTATGGAAATGCTTTGGGGTGGTGGCATGGACATACTGAGGGCTTGTGCCCTGGTTCCTGGAGAGGAGGGAATTAAGGGACCGGGAAGGCAGCAAACGGAGACTGGATCCTGGTGCAGTGGGGAGAGCCGTGTTCCTGCACCAAGGCAAGAGGACTCCGGCAGCAGGGGATTCCCAGCACTGTTCCCGGGAGCTGCCTGAATGTCAACGCAAAGACACACTGTTGAGGAGTCTCATTTTGGTGCAAAAATTGTGCCTCAGAAGTACCAGTTTACAGACAAATGGAGCTCATGGCTGTCATCTCCCAGGTGTGTTGTTTGGACATTTGACTCCAAGGGCATTTTAACCGTGTTTTAACTTTGCTGTACATGGGAGACCTGGAACTGCCTCTGCGACAGTGGATGTGCCACAGGGACTCAGCCAAGGGCTGTGAAGTCCCCCCTCTGCAGCCTCACAGGGTGTTTTGTGATGGTGGATCCAGGGCAGTGGGGCCAGTTATAGAGCTTTCTTCCCCCTCTTCTTCAATCAGTCAATCAATCAGTCAATCAGTCAATCACCTTTTTGTCTGTGTGCACCTCTGTGCCTGGTGCCTGAGGTGTGTCCCATCCCACAGTCCTGCCCTGTGCTAACACAGGAAAAAGTTCTGAAAGGGAATGTGGAACCACAGGAACTGGGGCATCTGGAAAATTTGCAAGTCATGAGTGACAATCCCTGCCCTGAGAAGTTGGATGTATCCACACACTGCACCTGACACGAGAGAAGGTGACCTGGGGAAAGGAGCACAGTCTGCTATAGAGTCTGTATGGACTTTAAGCCATGTTTTTCTAGTTGACTTTAAGTTGAGCACAACAGAAACAGCCTGTTTAGTTTCTCTGGCTGTGGCTGACAGAGCAGTTTTGGGACTGGCAGTGAGACACCCCCTGACCTGGCCCCCAGGTAAATGTAAATGTGTGTAGCACAACCTCTCCTGAGTGTTCAGCTCTGTGACAGGGAATTTTCCTGCTCCAGGGGTTTTCCTGGTTAATCCTGCAGCAGCAGCAGAGTGTTCGTTCTGGGAGCAGCTCTGGATTGCCCCTGAGGTAACAGAGCTGCTGTGTTTGCTCAGTCTTGGCAATGGGGATAAACCAGCCAGGCTGGTGCTGCAAAGAATATGGAAATCCTTAAGCTCAGAATTCACTGGCAGTGTAACGGGTGAAGATGCTGGTTTGGGTTGTCTGGATGGGCTCACCCATAGGCTGGGTTGGGTGACCTTTCCATGGGATTGGGTTTTCATGGGAGGTGGTGAGGTCCCAGCTGTGTGGATCTGCTGGACTCGCAGCTCAGCTGTTCATCTACATCTGTTTGACCAATCCCTTCTCAGCGGGGAGTGTGTGCCCACACTCTGTATACATTGACTTTGTTGCCCTTTTGTTTTCTGCAACTGTTTGATTTCTGCTCCCTCGAGTGCTGGGACAGAACTGTCTCGGAGGTCTGGCTCTTTAGAGGCTGCTAAGACCTTCCCTTTCCCCAGCTAGGGATCTTTTAAAGGGCTTATTCCTTTTTATCCCTTTTCTGGCTCAAGTTGACTTGAACAGAATTAAAGTGTTTATGACAGACATAATACTGCAAATAGGCTTAATTAGCCTTATTTTTTTGACCTCCTAAATACCCAAGAGTGGACCATTATTTGCATGTTGTTTTTAATCCTTTTGGAGCTGAAATCTTCCCACGAGTCTCAGTGTTGAGCACTCAATGAAAAAGCTTCCAAATGAGCTACAATTGGCATCATAGATGAAGTGACCAAGGAACTCACTCTGTTCTGCACTGTGGATCCCAAACCCTCTGCCCCACTCACCTCTGGGTTTGTCCAGCAAGAAAGGGAATATCCTACCACAGGAGGTTCGTTTGGGGATCCCATGGCATTATATGGATCATTCCCATTTAAACAGGGACTGGGACACACTGGAAGGAGAGGGAAGCACAGCTGGATCTCATTCTCTGGGAAGCAAGTGGAGGAGACACCACTCTGTCCTCTTGCTTTTGTCAAAGCTGCCCTGGAGCAGTTCATCAGGAATTGCTGAATGAAAACCAGGGAAAAAGATATTTCAGGGGAAAATTAAATTTCTTCATGCACCAAAGGGGACTTTGGGGCCTGAAGCTCCTTGCCCTACATGGCTCAGAACTGCTTGAGGAAGGGGGAATATGGAGAAGATCTGAGGAATGGTTCATTCTCTGGTACCCTTGGGCTGGGTTTGGGCTCAGTAGAATATGGAGGTTTGGCATTGGGGTGAAGTAAATTTGGCTGCTAAGCCAGGCCCGGATGGGGATTTTGGTAGCCCCAGCTTT
Organism: Acropternis orthonyx; assembly: GCA_035583155.1. Taxonomy (NCBI): domain Eukaryota; kingdom Metazoa; phylum Chordata; class Aves; order Passeriformes; family Rhinocryptidae; genus Acropternis; species Acropternis orthonyx. The sequence continues at coordinate 3,058,262 of JAWWEU010000080.1, read as the reverse complement.
GCTCTGCCAGGTTAACTCAGAGCCCATTTCAGCCGCAGGCAGCACAGCCTCGCTCCGTGTGGGAAGCAAATAGTGAACACTGACAGGAAATAAAAAATTTAAAATGCCCTATTTGAGGGCTGGGAAAAGACTTGAGCATATTGTGAGTTTGAGGCAACGTTGATGTCAGGCCCTTTGGTGTCCTTCAGCACTGAGGTTTTCAGAAATGATGCTCTGGATAAGGCAGTGACAGAGTTTGCCTGAAGCAGATACCTTGGTGGTTTTGTTTGGTTTTTTTCACTCAGTTGTCCAGGGCTGTTTTCTCACCCAAACCTGAGGTTAATTGGGTTGATATTCTGAAATGTGATTTACTTCAACTAACAGCAGTGGCAGTCTCTGTGTGACCAGGGAGCACAGCCTGAGTCTGTCTGTTGGTATCCTCAGGCTTGAATTGTATTTTCATCTGAGCAAAGACCAAGAATCATCTTGAGCAAAGCTCTTCTGCCACCTCCTGGAGATCTGGGCTGTGAAGCTCTGGGTCTGCAGCTGGCCCTGTAAGAGCCCTTTAGTGGTGCTGCACAACCACCATGTGCAGCAGATCCACTGGATTTGGTTATAGGTGTAAGTTACCAGAATGACAGGCTGGAGGTCCAAGGAGATCACATTGGAGTCTTTACATGGAAATCATTTCAGCAGCAAAGGTGACAGCTTATATAATATAAAAAAAACCCCTTTTCCAAGTGCAAATGTGCCTCAGTGACTATTGATGGTAAAAATCTGAGCTGCACATACTGTCCTGTAGCATGTCTTGGTTTGGGCTGAATCCTTTCCTCTGTGCCTGAGATCCAAATACCCTGAGAACAACCACAGCTCTAATTCTCCAAACTGGCTGGGGGCTCATCCCCACATGAGGGCCATGTTGCAGACAGAGGTTAGTCCCTGTCCCTGTCCCTGTCCCTGTCCCTGTCCCTGTCCCTGTCCCTGTCCCTGTCCCTCTTCCTGTGTGCACCTCCTAGTCCAGCTTTTACTGCATCTCCTGGTGTGTTGTGGTGCTGGGCTTGGTAGTCGAGAATCCAGCAGGGGGGACATATCCATCCTTCCATCCATCCATCCATCATCCATCCATCCATCCATCCATCCATCCATCCATCCATCCATCCATCCTTCATCCATCCATCCACCCATCCACCCATCCATCCATCATCCATCCATCCATCCACCCATCCATCCATCCATCCATCCATCATCCATCCATCCATCCACCCATCCATCCATCATCCATCCATCATCCATCCCTCCATCCATCCCGCTTTTACAGCAGCCTGGAGAGCTAGGACAAGGGCAATGGCTTCCCACTGCCAGAGGGCAGGGTTAGATGGGACACTGGGGAGAAATCCCTCCTTGGGAGGATGGGCAGGCCCTGGCACAGGGTGCCCAGAGAAGCTGTGGCTGCCCCAGCCCTGGGAGTGTCCCAGGCCAGGTTGGACGGTGCTTGGAGCAACCTGGGCTGGTGGGAGGTGTCCCTGCCCATGGCAGGGAGTGGGACTAGGTGGGCTTTGAGGTCCCTCCCCGACTAAACCATTCTGGAATTCCATAAAAACTTTTGCTGAATTGTGTCCATTTCTGATGTTTATGGACTCCCCCCATCCCGAAATGAAGAGCTGAACCTTGGGAAGAAATCACATACCACAGGCTGCCCCATCTAATGATCCTACACCAGTAACTCCTGGGGGCTGATCCAGGGATCCATGCAGGGCAGGGCAGGGCAGTGCTGGGGGCAGGGGGGCTTTATTAGGTCAGCAAAAAGGGCCATGCAAGCCAAAACCCATTAACGGGAGCAGAACCAAACCCCACTCAGGCAACAGTCACTTCTGCACCCTCAGGCATCTTGTGTCGGACGGGGAGGCTGATCTGCAACAATATAATGTCACTTGAAAACAAAAAAGGCTGTGCTTTAAGGGAAACAAAACTTTTGTCTACCTCAAGATGTACAACGTGTGACAAGAAGTATGGATGTTATTTATATTTCTTATATTTGCTCTAGAAAGAAAATGGTGCTATGGGTTTTAAGTGGCATTACAGTCCTGCTTGTACCTTGTCTTAATTTTTATATAATCCTTTTGATTATAAAGTGCTTATTTGTGTTGTCCAGAGTCGCACTTGTGTCTGCTCTGCTGGTGTTCTTGTGAGTCAATAAATACCAGTAGTTTTCTAAGAATGTACATTTTTGCCTTAAAGGAACATCCCTGGGAAATACTTTTAAATAACCCCCTTCCTTCGTGGTCACAGTGATGTTATTCCTTTAGTTCTCCTTATCCCACACCCTCTGCAGAAGGTAACTGAAATTACCCTTTTCTGCCCACCCAAGCAGGGCTGCCCAGGTGGGCTGAGCTCAGGTATTAAGGAAATGTGACATCAGTGACCAAACCTCATACGGGATGTGTCAGTGACATTTTCTGTAGCAGCAAACCCAGCCATGCTCGTGTCCCTGGTTGCTCTGTCCTTTGGCCAGTGCTTGCCTGTCAGCTCTTTGGATGGGATGACCTGTGGGATTGGGGCTGATGGAACTGCAGCAGGAGTTGTTTGTGCTCGCAGACATGACTCCAAGCTGCCCTGTGCCCCTCAGGCTCTCCCTGGGGACACAGGGGAGGTTGTCTGCGGGGAGCCTGTGGCTGTGCAGAAGAACAGCAGCCCATTTGCAGGGAGGGATGCTGGAGGTGGCCTCGTGCTGCAGTAGTGACACCAGCAGTGGCTCTCCTTGCCCTTCATTCTGGGCACACAGGACCCCCTGGCTCCAGCAGCCCCGAGCAATGGCTGGGAATGGGTTTACCAGGTGATCCCACGTGGCTCCTGCAGACCTTGGTCTGGCACCAGGCCACGAGGGCATGGTGACACCTCATCTCTTTGTGGTGCTCAACACGACCACAAGGCCAGAGGAAGGGCCTTGGCCATGGGCTGTGTCAGATGCCCAAACCAAGTGTGGTCGAGGGCTGTGTCTGAGCTCGGCACATCCACATCCAGTGTGTGCTGCTGCCCAGAGCTGCCAACCATGGCCGCAACAGAGCCACTTCACACTGTGGTTTGTTTCTGGTTGGGATCCTGTTACTCTGTTCCTCTTTCCCCACCAGTTCAATACTCTGCACAGAACTCCTGAGTTTCAGTTCTGGCCTGTCAGGAGGGAACACGCTGCTGCCCAGCCCTACAGGGCACACAGGGCTGCCCAGCACCTTGGCACATACTGAGTGAGGGTGGGTTGGAAATACCACTCAGAGGAGTTGGGTTCTCCTGGGTAAAACTTCCCAATGCACTGGGGATGATCAGTAATTCAAGCCACTCATGAGTCCTCTCTCAACCCTCTGCCTTAACCCACTCTTCTGGCAGTCCCTGTTGTCTCCTAAGCTCTGCTCAGACTGTCACCCAGAGGAGTGCAGGCCATGCAAAATCTGCTTCCCAGGAAAGCTAAGGCAAGCAGTGCCTCTCTATGGATGGGCTGCACCAGGGCAGTGGCACTTCCTTGGGCACTGGGTGAAGCAAAGGGGAGCAGATCTAGTGCTGTCTGCATGCCAAGAATGTCTGTCTGTCCCAGGGCATGGCCCAGGAATGTCCTGTCCCCCCCAAGACACTGATACTGAAATGGGATAATGGGATAAACCCTGGAGGCTCAAGGAGAGCCCCACGTACCCCTTGTATCAGCCTCTTCAGCTGCTTCACTGGTGACCACCCGCAGGGTTTTTGGGGAGGATGTGGTCTTAGACTTTCTTGGGCCTTGTTTTGCATCCCCAGTTGTCCCCAGTTAATGCTGCTCTTGCCCAGTGAGACAGTGCCATCTACTTAACCTCCGGGGTAGATGAAGAGTGCTGATTTTTTTGGGCAGACTGTGCCAGGGTATGTTCAGAGTCCCTACCCAGCTTGTCTCTGCTGCAGCAGTGGCTCCAGGCTCTTCTGGCTGCTCAGGGCACAGCACAGGGACGAACAATCATTCCTCAGAGAGATCAGGAAGAGGTGCTGAGGGGAGAGAGACCTCACCTGTGTGCTGGGGCTGAACCTGTCCCACTTGCTCACCTTAAACCCCACCTTACAGGCTGCTTTTGCCTCGCAGCTGTGCCAGGACACCGAAAGTCAGCAGGATTTCAGGGCTAAACAGAAACATCAAGTCTTGCTGTGAGAGAGAACAGTCCTAGAAGGAGGGGAGCACTGGTGGGGAACTGGGTGGCAGAATGTGGGGAGGTGTCCCTTCGGTCCTCGGCAGCATCAGGGAGCGCAAACCTGGGCACACAAGGGCCAGCCAAGCCCTGAGCAGGAAGGTGGTTTTCCGGAGCTCGTCAATCCCTGGGCTAATGGTGATGTGAGGTATTAGTTTTCTCACAGGGGTTCTGTGTGCCCCGGGTGGGTGCAATAAACCTCCCAGTGCTGCTTGTAACTGTGGCAGTGGGATTAAAGTGTCATGGGAAAGAGCTCCTGGCAAACGAGGCCAGTGGGATCCCATCTCATTTGTGCGCCCAGGCTGAAAATCCCTGGCCCTGCTGGATGGGGAAGAGCAGGACCAGTGGGGTCGGGTAGGGCTCTGGTGCTCTGGGAGATGGGCTGGGTCTGGGGCAGACGTGCTGGGCTGCCTCCCAGCCATCCAACTCCCAGGCAGTGGAGAGCTCCAAGGAGCTCTTCGAAGTCACAGGCAGGATATCAGCAGGAGTCTGGGCACAAAAAGGCTTTCAAGGTCCCTTCCAACCAAAGCCTTTCTATGATTCTATGAAAAAGCACAGGGTAGTTTGCAAGTCAGCCATAGATATGGGAAGTGCTGGAAACACCTTGATGGATCAGTGTCTTCCAGGTCAGTTTGCTTCTCTAAGCAGCATCAGGAATGACCAAGGTCCTGTTAATTTGGGGGAGCAGCAGCTCAATGGAAACCCATAACCAATAGCACAAATGACAACCTGCTTCATGTCAAGGGTAATACCAGCGCTGAGTGGCTCTGGCAATTCCCAGTCAGGTAATTTTTCCCTCTCCTCCACAGCTGCATCTAAACTTTTGTGTAAAACCAACATCCCCCCCAGAGACAGCAGCAAAAGCATGAGCTGTGTGTCCTTCACGTGGCCTCACCACTGGCCATGTCATGGACCTGGACACTGAAATACCACCTGCTGCTCAGGTTCTTCTATGCTGGAGTTCGCTCTGACACCTGGGGGTGAAGGGGGTGGCTGGAGATCCCACACCCTCCCAGAGCCTTTGCTCACCTGCACAACTCCTGCAAAACCTCCTCCCATACTCTGCTTTCTGGAGTGGCAAAGCCACAACCCAGGACATGTTCTTGGCTGTGTCTGTGTGTCCTTCAGGTTCTGCTTTTCTAAACCTGACTGCTTCGGGGGATTCCAGCCTAACTTAAGGTGTCTCTAAGCTTAAGCTGCAGGTATGAGTGAGCCCAGGGGAAGAAGCAGGTCTTCCCAGACAGGTCGTCTGTATTAAATGTTTAGGACAGATGAACTCTGCTTGCTTTCTCCCAGCTTATGCAACGTTTATATCCCATAACAGTGCCTGGGACAGCGGCCTCTGCAACCTGTGGTATGTTTGCCAATGCATTTCTTTTGCACTGGTCTGAAAGGCTTTGGGGAAAAGTCTCTGCCAGGCCTCACTTTTGAAATGCAGAAGGCATGAAACCTTTTTTGGACCTGGCCTGACTCTGACTTTCAGCACCCATCTTGTCCCAGGGCTTGGATCAGAAACCTGGGATCTGTGATGGATGGATTGTCTCTGCCAGATCCCACTCCCTTTCCTATCAGCCTTTCACGTGACACAGCAATTATAATTTTTAATGTCTATATATAAGACATTTTGAAAGCCTTGCTGAAGAGAAACTACCCATCAAAATAGAAACTTCTGAATCCTTTGTATCCCTTTTGTCCATGGACAAACACATGTCCCAGGTTTTCTGTACATCCTGATACTCCTCATTTCCTGGCAATTTCTCCCTGAAATTGCATTTCTTTCCTGTTTTTTAAGGCAGTGTCACAAATGTTTTCCAGAGAATTTTGGAGATTCTTGTCTTGGTTAGTGGACTGTCAGGTCTGTAGAAACAGATGCCTCAGATGTATCAGATATTGACGACATTGTCAGTATCTGCTGGTGAAACATTTCAGATGCAGAAATAATCCTCAATATGACACGGGACAGGAACCTTGGAATGGCACCTTGGAACTGCACAGCTGCTGGCCCTGTCTTGGAGCCCTTGCAGGACCCAGATATTCCAACAGGGCTGTTTTTAGCTGGATGTCCACCACAGCCCTTAGATTTTGTCACCTTTGCTCTGTGTGCTGCCAGCTGCTTTCCTACACCCCACAGGCAGCTGGGAATGGGTATTGGCAGTTGGATCCTTGGCCCAGCATGTGCTGAGCCAGAACACATTTGCTTTAGCACCAGGTGCAGCATCACGTGTAGAGGAATGAGTGTTCTCACATTCCCACTGCTTTGCACCTCCACAGCCCCCTGCTTGTGCGAGAAACTCGAGATGTCTGTGCAGGGCTCTGCCCAACAGCTCTGCTGTGCTTCCCTCCCACCCACCCCAGTGTCCCCCCCAGCTGCACACTCTGCTCCAGGTGTTTCCTTGGGAATGTTCCTGGTCTCCATCCAAACCTGGTGGGTCTGGGAACACTACTCCATGGATGGGCAGGATGGAGAAGCTGGCCAAGAAAACACCATGTGCTGCTGAAAGATCTCCATAAGGAGATCCCCTTGGATTCAGCTCTTCCCTATCAAATCAGTTATTCTCCGAGTCACCTGCTGGCCCTGGGGAGGGCTCTGCCGTGTATCCAGTCCTGCCTGATCCTGTTGTAGAGATACAAATCCATGCCCTGTAGTTGCCTTGGTATCACCTTCTTCTTGCCAGCTGCCTGACCTGATTTGGCTTTTCTCCAGTGTCCTTTGCTCCCTTTGGTTTTCATCTAGTTTTTGTTCCCTCCCCCACCCCGGACTCAACCCCAATTCTTTATCTTTCCCTCTGTGCTGCTCTTGCCAAAACCCACCTGCCTCTTCCATTTCTCCATCCCTTCTTGCTTTTAGCAGGAAAGTTATTCATGGCATTGCACTGCCCCAGGCAAACTCCAGAGCAAAAATACCTCGGGAGCAAAGGGCCATGGCTGGGGTTAGCAGGGCAGGCAGGGCACATCCAGCCACAGGCAGCTCAGCCACGCTGGGAAAAGGCCTTGTGTGGAAAGGGAGAGCTGCTATGGGTCTCCCAGCTCCCTGTGTGGCCACAGCTGGGTTTATACTCGACTGTAGGGCTCTTCTCTCCAGCTTTTAGGACTTGTACTTGTCCTGGAGAGCTGTCAGCAGGGTGTGAGTTGGTGTCAATGGTCATACAGTGACTCCCATTCCCATCACCTGGTCTATGAGAGCTGGGAGGTATAAACAGGTACTTGTCCCCTTTTGTGTATCTCAGTTACAGTCCAAAACCAGGCTTGTTTTGGTTTTCCTCTCTTTAAATTCTGTGGCAAGTTTTCCTTGTATTTAATCTGCTCCCAGAATTCTGCAGGTGTAGAGATGGAGAGAAGGAAACAGAAGAAAAGAAAAAGAGCAGCAAGAACATACTAAGGAACTGTGGCATCACCCAGCCAAGGGGACAATCCATTCATAGGGAGAGCAGAGGCCAGGACACAAGTGCAGGTGAGGTGGGAAACCCTTTTACAAACTCCTTTGCCATCAGAGTCCTGCCTGTTTGCCTGGACAAGCAACATGGAAGACAGAGAAATAAAGATTAGCAGCTTGTGCTGATCCAGGTTGGGACTGTTGCGTTACTGACTTGGGAGAGGGGGAGAAGGATCCCCTCCCTGCTATCTGAAAACACCCCGAGGTCACCTGAAACCAGCACACTTTATTAAAAAACACAAAAAAATCTCCTAAAACATGTTTCCCTCCCCCTGTGCTGAGCTCTCTGGCTCTCCCTGCGTGCCCAGAGGCTCTGGGAGCCACAGCCTGTGCAGGTGTTGGGGGGACCGAGGGCTCTGCTCCCACCCTGGCTCCAGGAAGGATGGGGGGGCTGCTGAAGGGAGAGAGGGACACAGAGCAGGAGTCAGAGCTGCCAGTCAGGGCTCACGTTTCCTCCCGCTCGGGCTGTGGGAAGAGCTGGGTCAGGTTTGAACAGGAGTTTCAGTCTGGGGCTCATAGCCCAAGGTCAGAGGAGATTTCAGCAAGACAGACAGTGGTACGTGGGCTTGGGTTGTTTGCACAGAGATAACTCGAGGCACTTCCCAGCCCTCAGCCTCCAGAATCCAAGGGTTTGGGGGGCAGAACGGGATGGCCACCCTGTCCTCTGGTCCACGACTCTGACATCATGGGTGGGCACGGCCCCAAGGCTGCCAGAGCTCAGGGAGCATTTGGACGATGCTCTCAGGCAGAGGGTGTGACTCTTGGGGATGGTCCCACGCAGGGCTGAGGGCTGGACTCGCTGGTCCTTGGGGGTCCCTTCCGGCTCAGCACAGTCTGTGATTCTGAGATTGGCCTCCCTGTTGATGTGTCTGTGACCGGGGGCAGCACAGCACAAAGGTGCCCAGGCTGATACCAGGCCCCCAGATGTTCATGTAACACCATCATTAATTGCCATTAACATTAGTAAGGGAGGGCATGCCTGAATCCCAGCTGAAGCAGTGATGTTGTCCCAGTCTGCCTCTGTGTGGAGGGGGAAGATCTGAGAGCACCCTGGGGCTTGGGAAGGGTAATGAACACCGTAGGAGCATTTGATCCTGGGCTGCCTACTGTTGCCATGGAGCTTTTTCCATAATTTCATTAAGAATTCATGTAAACCTCCAAAAAGCTCCACTTTCAGAGTGACTGAAGAGATTGTTGTCGGAAAGGAAGACCTTTCAGAGCATCACCCCTGAGCTATCACTGTGCTCTGAGCCAACCCCTCAGCCTGGGAATGAGGCACAAATTTCCAACCTCACTGCCCTTGGAAGTTTACCTCTGGCTGCTCTGGCTTGGCTGCAGGGTCCAATCTCCTGATGATCCTGCAAGGCAACCCCTGAGAAGGTAAAACCAGTCCCACAGTCACTTACAGAATTGTGGTTGGTCAGGTCACCACTCTGGCTGCATTTCTCATCCCAAGGGATGAATTTGGTCATTTAAAAAGCAATCAAATGTGAAAAAAGAAAGATACAGATTCCAACGCACGAGACCAAAGAGGTTTGTAGTGTCTAGAGGCTGTTCCTCAATTTTTGTGTACTTCAATTTCTGCTTCATTGATATGAAGTAAATGAAAACTGACTCAGTTCTCCCTGACTGAAATAATTCTCTGCTAATAAATGAAAATACAGTAATTTTACAGCCCTTTGAGAGGCCAGAGTTGCAGATCAGTGATGTGATGATGTAGCTGCCTTCAGCCACAGCAACAGCTCCTTCCTATCCCTTTGGGCTCCACACAAGATGTTATGTCATTTTGTAGGAACTGGGTCAATTAAATCACAGTTGTGAAGTTAAAAGGAGTTGGTTGGGAAGACTGGAGTCACTAGCAATGATGTTTAACAAGCCTTGGGTTTCTGGAGCAGTTCTGGGGGAGGAGGGGACAGGTCCTGTTGAGCAGTGGACTGGTTTCACTGATGTCCAGAAAATGATGGAAAAGCTGACATGAGAAGGAACATAAACCTGTCTTCAGCTGCAAACTGCTGCCTCACATTGTTCATCACCACCGGGATAAACAGACAGCTGTCCAGGGAGCTCTGCCTTCCACGCCTGCCATTTGTCTCCTTTTTTGATCAATTCAGTAGGACACGCTCTTGTTTTCTGGGTATGAAGGATCCTTTCTGTCATTCAGTTGATGTAGTGGCAGAATGTGTTCTGTTTTAAAAGTAAAAACAAAGGTTTTGCCTGTTCTGAATCAATATAAATGATACTCATGAAGGAATTAGAAGGGCATTATTCTCTAATAGGGATGTTACAGAAGGGTTTGTTCCTACTGATGCTGGGATAACTATAAATTAGTATCAGTAAAAGTTGCAGAAGACTTAAATAATCTTGTGCAATTAAAACAGAAGCCAGGTTTAAACAGTACCCTGCATTACATTATAACCAAGATTATTTAAATTACATGGTTGGACTCATCCCCTTCATGCAAACACTGTGCAGACTCTGGAACATGAACCTCTTCACTCTGTCCCAGCAGGCACTTCTTGAATGCAACTCCCTTATTCCTCCATCAACTGTAAAAAGTCTCAGGAGTGGGTTTTATCCCAGTGCATGGGTGTGTGGAGTGTAGAGAGGGGGGGGTCCATTGCAGTGTTTATCCCCTCTCTAACTGTGGGTTCCAGGTCAGCAAAGCCCAGCTCACGCTCCAGAGCAATCAGGATGCAGTTGATGCAGGGTTGGCACAACCTGCTGCTGAACCACAGATGCTAAAACTGCCCAGGAGAACCCTGAGCACTGTCAGGGAAAGGGCCCTGAGCTGGTAAAAATCTTACAGAGACATTCTGAAAGAATTGCCTTCCCCCCTCTTCCCCCTCACCAGGGGTCTGATCAAAGCAAGAGCATTCAGAGCAGACTCTGAAGGAAAGCAGATGCTGGGGATGGGGGCATTTCAGCCCTGTGTGGTCTCATATCTCTGCTCCTACCATTGCCTTTGGGGACTGATGAGGTGTCCTCCAGGTGAGAGGCTCTGCAGCCTGTCCATGGTGCCCAGAACTACCTGGGAGCCCCCTCCCAACACGATGCCATTTCTTAGATCTCTGAGCAATCTGCTCTGCTCAGCCTCTTCTTCCCCAATTAATAATGTTGCTGTCAGTTTGGATTACAGGCCTCTGTCTTCTTTGTCTCAGCTTAAAATATTTGTGGTTTCATATTCTGTCAGAAGAGATATACAAGAGAAGAGCTTTGCTCCAAGTGCAGATGATGATGGAAAAGGAATGTGTTGCTACAAATTCCTGCCAGAGCCTTTATTGGATTCCTCAGGACATATTGAAAGGCAAAAGTATAGGGAGGGAGTGAAGAGCATGGGGGGAACAGGGGGCTCGTAGGAGCTGCACGGTGTGGCATTGGGGGAGAGATAAGACAAGCCTGTGGTCTGAGCAGAGATAACAGTGAAAGAGTTTCTACAGTTATCTGGGCAATTTCTGTCATTCCAGTTAGGGAAAAGAACCCCCACCCAGCCCCTAAAACAGAACTGAAGCTCTGCTGAAGTTGCTTTTATGGAAATAAAAGTCCCTTGCTTCTCATTGCCTTTGTGACAGGAAGAAATTTCTTGTGATGGGTCTATTGGACTAGGTCACAGAAATCCTGATTAACTTCTGCTGGAGGAACACCTTTGCTTCTGCCCTGAATTCACAATATCAGCTGCCATTGCAACTCCTGCAGCTCAGCAAACTTGTTTCTGAAAAACAGAAGACCCCAAACTCGTCTCAACTTGGAGCAGAAACAGTCCTTTGTAAATCATATATCTGAAGAAGCACCCACACCACATCCATCTCATGGGATTTATGTCTTCTGCCTGTCCTGAGAGAGACAGCCTGGATGGGGCATTTACTTTTTTAAAACATCATTTTCCCTTTTCTGCATTTTTAAAATATTGTTTCTCCATCTTTCAGACACATTTTCATGCGAAATGTTGTTATTTCCCTGTATCTGCTCCCCCTCTAGAACTCTGTCCCCTGTAAATGAGGGATGTTGGTCATTTGGTTTGCCTTGCTGACTGAAACCACAGTAGTTCCACTTATCAGTATCGGATTTTGATACTGGATTAGATTGGACACCCATGTCTTACAGAGCAAACCCACCCCTGATTTAAGCTGATATCTCTGGATTAATTCTGTTGCACTCTCTATGCAATGGAGATTAATTTTTAACTGGAAAATATTTGACAAGTTGGTGATTCTTCAAAGGAGATTCAAAAAATTTAAATTAAAATTTACATCTACCAGGAATAAAAGATGAAATGTGCATTTGAGGCTGATAAAAACAGTGGTGGGGCAGTTTCCATCACTGTCTTCTGTGACGCTGGGATGGGTGGAGGATGCTCCTGTCAAAGTAGGACATACCCAGAGAGAAATGGAGGTGGCCGTGAACAGAATTCCTTCCAGTTCCTGGGGAAAGGATAAGTCATGTCAGTAAAATCAAGGTCACACCAACAAGTCACAGCAATAAAATCAAGGTCAACAGCTGAAGGTTTTTGATGTTCCACCCTCAAGATGCACTTATTAAACCCAGTTTTTCCCTAGTAGATAAACCTAGTTCCAGGGAATCCTTTTGAGCTAAAGCCCAGCGTGACTCAGTCAAATGTCAGACTGAGAGATGGAAAAGAAAGTTGGGAGACTCTTGTGTGAACTGCACAGCTGGAAGAGATGGTCAAAGGAGGAGAAAGAAACGGCAAGCTGCATCCCCTGGGCAAGAAGGTGGAGAGCCAGGGGAAGAGAATTCCTGTGTTGATGGACAGTCTGGGCATGTGGGTGACCTGGACAATGAGGTGTCATTCCCTGAGCCCCTGTCCTTGCTCCTCCTCACTTCCTTACCTGCATTATCCAATCCTGGAAGGTACTTCTGGAGCAGTGCTGGCCGTTCTACATCAGAATTCTGGTGGTTGTATCTCCTACCATTCAGCTCTTTTCAAAGTGTCCTGCTTGCCTTGAGAGAATCCATGCCTTGGGATAAAAACAGAGAGGAAGAAGTGATGTGAGGTTTGAATATTTGATCTCATTATTTAAGCAAAGGATTTTGACAGAATATGTCATTGAAGAAGTGATTGGGCTAAAACATTGGTTTGTCTGAGGAAAACGTGATAAACTAGTCAAAGTGTTTGATAAACCCACTGTTTTCCTAAACCTCTGATTTCTGGACCAGTTTGAATTTAATTTTTATCTTGTCTTTAAACATGGGGGAAGACCCCTTGGTTGCCATCACCTACAGGTTCAGAAAACGAGTTCTTTACTCTAAGATCTTAATGATTAAACAGTTCAAATTCTCATCATACCAGAACCAGGGACGTTGCATAAAGTTACATAATGAAGCTTCATAATCCCTCCCTGGAGATACCTTATCAGAGGTAACTTGTGCTCTTTTAACCCACTCCACTGACCCAAGTGAAAAACAAGATCCATGAATCCACTTGCTTCTCTCACAGCCCCCAGGTAAGAGGGGTACCAACACCCTGCCCTGCAGCTGAGCTGTTTTAGGGGGAATGTCCATGTCAGCTGCGTCTTAATTTTATGTGTTAAATACCAAAAAAGCTGGGAGGCCCTACCAAGACAGAAGTAATAGTGATGTCCTGGGGCATGTCTCTGTGTCACAGACATTGTGTAATGGAAGAGAGATGTAAATCAGGAGCACTGGATGGAAAGATGTACATTTGCAAACTCCCAAGAGCCCATCCCACTGTAAATCTGCAGTTTGTCTCTGGGGGGAGAAAAGCTTAGGAGTAGAGTCAGCCACTGACCAGATCTGAAACATCCTGTGCTGCAGCCATGAAAACCCGAAGGGAGATGATCAGAGGGTGGGGAGAGTAGGGGGGAGAAAGAAGAGGGGAACTGCACAGATGTAGAAGGTTTGTCACTGTCAGATCCCTTCAGTCTGGTGGTGGCTTGTGGTTAACTCGTTTGGCATCCATGTGGTGGGGTTGAGGAGGGTAATTTCTGGAGTTCCCTGGGGCAAGGAGAGGACCATAACCCTGAAAGGCATTTTCTGAACATAGTAGGGCTGACCCTCTATTAGTGCTGGGTGGCAAATAAGGGCACAGCCATCACCAACCACTCTTGCCATGAGGAGGAACAGAGTAGCTGGTGACTCATTTGAGACCAAGAGCCAATAAGGAGAACCTGAAGATTATGGAGTAAATAAGAGGCCATGCCCTGCACATCCTCAGGGGCTCCTCACTGCCCTGGAACAGGCACTCAGACCACAGTAAGTGTCCTCTCTTGGGTCTGACATTGACTGAAAACATCTGAGCGTGCTCTGAGCATCAGCATTGCCAGGTGCTCATCCTTTCCAGGTATTCATTTCTGATTCAGCAGCCAACTCATCGATTCAGGTGTTCCTGATCCTGGGACCACCACACACCATTTCAGTAAATCTCTCCCAGGGAAGTTCTCGTTACTCCAGGTTCTTGCACTGGTGTCCTGAGGGATATTTTCAGTTGGGTAATTTCTTCCTGCCATGCAAGTCTGTTCTCATATCACCACTGAGGCTTCATCCACACTGAGAGCAGATGAACCCTGGACAGAACCTGCACAAAACACATTCTCAGTAGTGCTTAAACAGTTGTTTTCTCTTACAGAAATAATTTCCCTTACGGGAATTTAATTTATCTAAGAAGTCATCTGAAAAGATAAATTATTTATACTTATAAGTAATAATTATGTATTTTTATAAAATTATTACTTTAAATTATTTAAAGAAAAATTAGCACAGGAAGGGGAAGCCTTTGCCCTGTTGGTGTCCCGCCCATGGGACATGGTAATGATGAAGCTGCCCATTTATCCCTAAGCTCCCACATCTCTTGTTTTTCTTTCTATGTTTTTTTATCACTGTTGGGTTTCCAACCCTTCTCTTGTTGTCCCAAATGTTGCTTTTATTCATTGGTCAGAGAGACGTTCCCTAATTTCATGCATTTGCCATAAAAATATATTCCTTTTTCTATTTTCTGTCATCTTGTCTGGTCTGAGTTCCATCACTGCTGTTGTCAACCCCACCTTTTGTCATATATAACAATGCTTGACCTCAGATCTCAGATTGCTCCAGCTTTGGAGAAGTTCCTGCTTGGTGGGGGCAGGTGTCTCTCCTGCCCCTTTCCCCTCCCTGTATTTCCATTCTAACACCATCCTGCACCAGCGCTGAGCCCAGATGTTGGTGCTGGGTGATGCAATTGTCTCTGGGTTTGCCCCTGGGATTTCTGGAGTGTTGCTCCTGGGCAGATGTGAGGGGTTGTAGACAGACTCTAGTCAGGACATCTGTATCCCAGGAAGAGAAGGAAGTAGGCAAGCACTGAAGGGGCTGTTTAAAAGGCTCATTTGTTCATCCCTCCCCCATTCCCTACTCCACTGGACACCCAAGAACAGCCAAATGGAGAGTGAGGGCAGCAAGAACAGGTAGGGCAGGTCTGCTGTGGCTGTGGCTTTCTGCTGTGCCTGCACCCAGCAGAGTGAGAGGCACTGCAGGCCCCTCCATGGGGAGCTGCCCTAATGACTCCTCCTGCCCGGGGGACACGCCGGGATCGATGGAGGGTCAGCCCTTCGCAGTGCCCGGCATGCACGGGGGTCAGGCACTAATCATCCCTGCTATCACAGCCGCTCCGTGCTGTCCGGCCCGGGGCGCTTGGAGGTGCATTAAAGATTAAACAAGAGCTGGGGGGTCTGGGGAGTGTGTTGGAGTCATTCCAGGGTGGGTGGGCAGTGGTTGGCCCAAGCAAGTGGATTTCTGCCGCAGCGGCCCCGACTTTAGATCTTTCAGCCGAACAAACTGGCGGCATCTCTGTTGAGACAAAAAATGCCTCCGGCTAAAATTCCACTATCTGACCTCAGAAGGGCTCCAGCTGCTTCTGCCACCAACAGAGAACCTTGAGGAAGAGTTTTACAGAGGTTGGCCATGCTGGAAGAGAAGGCGACTTCTTCAGAGGGCCTGGCAGACAGAGCCTTCCTCCTCTTCACTGCCCTTCAGCACAAGTGCAGTCACAGTGTAGTCAGAGTGTTGGCTTTTGTCCAGTGAGTGTCTGTCATCTGCCAGCACCAGCCACGGAGAATTTACTGTAGGACCTTGACACCCCTCCCAGAGTGGGAGGACTGAAGGGTTGCCTTTGCTGGCCATGCTCGTTCTTAATGCCTCCAACCTCTAAAATCAGTACATTACAACTGCTGTTCCTGCTGGAATACAAACATTTTCATGGCTTTAGGAAAACACGTTCCATTTGAGGTGTGCTGGGTGGCATGGGCCAGTCCACACACCTCCCTGCTCTGCAGGGCTGATCAGTGTGTTTGTTGGGTGTCACTTCCAGTGTTAACGTGTCTGTTCCGATTCCCACGGTCACAGGGCCACGTTCATACCTGACTTTGAGTACCCATGAAGTGTCACTGCCAGCTGTGCCTTCAGAGGTGACTACAGAGCTTGGCTCTGGAGGGAGGTGGGAAATGGTGTGTCTGTCACTCTGGGTGCTGTCTGGAGCTGTGATGGCTCGCTGCCATCCTGCAGAGCCTGCCCTTCGGATCCACAGCCTTTCATTGGGCCTCAAATTCACAACCAGCTTTGGGTAATTAGAAAAAGAAGAGCAGAGGAAGAGATTCATCCAGAGTAAAGTGTTAGGACAGAGTTACAGCCATGAAGTACAGGTGGGATTCCCCATCCCTTCTGGTGAGAACTGAACACTGTCCACTTCAAGGATAATCCATTTCAAGACTTGCCATTTGGTCAATGATCCTTCTTAGGAAGTCCTACATGAGCCTGTGCCAAAGGAGGGTTAGGTCGAATACTATGAAAAGATCCTTTCCTCAGAGTGTGGTGGGCACTGACCAGGCTTGCCAGGGCAGTGGGCACGGCCCCGAGGCTGCCAGAGCTCCAGGAGGGTTTGGACAATGATCTGGGGGACAGGGTGGGATTGTTGGGGTGTCTGTGCAGGGCCAGGGGTTGGGCTGGATGGTCCTTGGGGGTCCCTTCCAGCTCAGGACATTCTGTGGTTCTGTGATTGCATAGCATGGTGAGGGCTCTTTGTCAGATTCCTCAACTAATTCAGTGTCCCCACCTGAGCTCCGGGCTCCCTTCATGGGCAGTGGAAGAATCAGGCCTACAAAGGAGGAACAGTCTCTATGAGGGGCCACGTGAGCTGCCCCGAGCCTTTTTCTTTCTCTGAGTATGAGCAGAGGCCGAGGCTGACCCTTGACAACTCACTTTCCAGCTCCAAATGGAGATGAATCCCACCCATGTGGTGCCAGGCCCCGCACACTCCTCTGCATGCTCCCCTTTCTGATAGAGGGTGAAGTTTTCAATGGCAGAAATGACATTAATTGAAAAAACTTTTAGCTCTGCTGGTCATTTAGGATTGCTTTGGCTTGTGGGGCTTCCTGCTCTTCATCCAGACCGATTGTAAAGCTTCCCCTCCATGGGCTCCCACCTGGGTTTGCCAGAAAAGCCTCTCAGAACAGGGGCTGCCGTTGCTGTTTTTATCAACTGAACATTCTGCATTTCGTGTGATACAAGGAAAGTGTTATTCATTTACTGGAATTATCCTTTTATCAAGTCAGTTTCCTATTGCATTTCACCCTTCACTGCACTGGCAGTTCATTCTTTTAACAAGGCTGCTTCTATTCTTGAAAGTATATTTAAGAGGTTTTGTAATTTCACCGTGAGATACAGCGCGTTTCCTTTTCTTCTAAAGAATGTGTTCCAAGCATCCTTAAATCCTGGAGAACTTGGAGCAACAATGAACAGTGTATGGAGAAATTCAAAGATAACAAAAAAGGCCTCATGAAAACTTCCCCTAAATTATCTTTGAAAAGAATCTGTTATTGTATGTTAATTTTAAGCTCTTTTTACTTGTCAGATTGTGTTTTCTGCTTCCTGTTGTAGCCTTTGTTTCCCCAGCCCTGACTTGTGCTGGGAATCTGGTCCTGGCCCCTCTTGTGAAGGTTTTTGAGGGGTTCAAGCAGCGGTGACCAAACTGCAATGTGCGATTCGAGGTGTTCAGTCATGTACAGCCTCGGACCCAGAATCTGTGAGGAGTGGGTTGCCCACAAAGCAGGACAGTGTGGGGTAATGGGTCAGGCAACAGGCAATGCAGGGGCAGAGAAGTGAGGCTGAATTCTGCCCCTCTGGGGGCCACGGGGACAACACAAACCACGGGACAAATCGGGAAGGGTTCAAAGCCAAGAGTCAAACCACAAAGTGTCCTGGCACTTCCCGGTAGCTCGTTGTGAATTAGCAGCAGAAATGCCCCTGTGGTGGGGGTTTGTTAATCAGTGTGAGAGATGAATTTGCAGCAAGGGCAGTGAGTGAGCCCCCAGAAGCTCCACTGACTCTGCTGGGTCCCAGAGAGGGCTCAGAGTGAAGAGGTGGGAGGACAAACATGTGGAGAGACTTTTTCATCACATCTGGCCACTTTTGGACTCTTGGCTCTTACATCCTGATCAATGATTGCCATTTCTATCATTTCTTTTTGCATGATCAATCCTTAAAATTTCTTCCCAGGCTTGATGAATCAGAGGTCTGGGTGGGGGAGTCGTTTGTGTGGGAAAAAGCTTATCATGGGAGGTTTCAAGAAGACAAGGGAAGTATGTGTATCTTCATGGAGGAATCAGAGGTAAGGGAGTCTTTTTAAACCTAAGATTTTACGATGGATCAACATGGTGTAGAACAGTGTCTTGGAGATTTTGGGAGTGAATTCCACTTCTGGCAGCTAAACCATAAAAGAAATGCTGTGAATCTTAACCTTTGTAGTTTTTGTAGTTCTTTTTGCCCCATGTCTGAGTTCCCTCAGCCTCCTCAAACACCGCACCACATAAGCAGAAACAAAAAAGAGATGCCCTCAGGTGAAAATTGCACTTGAAATAAAACCTGGTTTACCCACAGAGGAATAGAATTATAAGGAAATTCAGGTAGAACTCAGCTAAGAATTCGATCTGTGGCATTCTTCTAAACTGAATTAACCTAATACAGTAATTCTCTCTGCATGGGATGAGGAAACACAGGCAAATTTTGTTCCATGGACTAGAAACAACCTGTCCATGTGCTTGTCAGAATAAGTTTAATGAGTGAACAAAGTAGACAGAAGAATGTAACAGTTATCCTGGACTAAAAGTCCACTAAAGATCTCAGGGATGAATATGTGAGCAGGACAAGCAGGTAGGACACTTCCCCAGGTTGATCCTCAAGTCTCCAGAACTTGCACTTCAAGGGCTCAAGGAGGAAAACATTTCTGGAATAACTGAAACCTCTGCAGTAAAGTGCAAAAATAGATCCCAGAGATCATCTATGGGTAGGTGGGGTGAAATTCCTGTGAAAGTTGACATTAAGGACGGAATTAATCAGTGCTGGTGGCTGGAAGGGCAAAGTGGAGGTGGTTTGCAGGCAGCTGAGCAGCCCCTGCTCTGCACCTGCAGGAGCAGGGCAGGCTGTGGGCCAGCCCCAGGTCACCGGGGGTTGTGTCACCAGCCAGGCTTTGGACCAGACTGAAGGGCAGGATCAGAGGGGTCGAGACAGGGGGGGTGACTGGCTTTGTTCTGCAGGAGGCAGCTGCCAGATGAGCTTCTCATCCTGAACCTCCCCAGGTCGTGGAGGTACCCTGTGGAGGTACACTGAGGTACATTAGCAGGACAGTGACCCAGGGGTGGAGAGGACACACAGCTGGATAGTCCTCCCTTGAAACAACCACATGAAAATTTTGGAGATACTTATGGAATGCCCACGGGGAGTTTAATCTGAGTGCATCCTGCCAGCCCTCACTGTGAATTCAGATAGGAGTGGACCCACCAGCCTGGGGTGGGAGGGTTGTGCAGAGGGTACCGTGGGGTGTCACACAACAGACAGGGTGGGGCTTGGTCCATACCCCTGGCACTGCCAGTTCCTCTCCATGGGTGTTTCACGAGGGATGGAGTCTCTGCTGACACATGAGTGAGCCTGTTCTGCATTGGTCCTTTACCAGGTACAGAGTCACTGCATTTAGGGAGGCACCAAACTCACAGGTTGTCCTGGGTTTGAGTGAGATGGAGTTAATTTTCTTCTTAGTGCCAGGTTTTGAATTTGGTGTGAGATTCCTGTTGATTGCACACCCGTGTTTTGCTGTTCCTGAGTAGTCCTGACCTCAAACCAAGGACCTTCTGTTCCCCTTGCTCTGCCAGCAAGGAGGTGCTCAAGAAACCGGGAGGGAGCAGAGCTGGGACAGGTGACCCAAACCGGCCAAAGGGATATTCACACCATAGAAGGTCATTTCCAGTATATAAACTAGAGAAGCTGCTGATCACTGCCGGGGCCAGGCTGGGCGTTGCTCACTGAGTAATTGTGATGTGCATCACTGGATTTTCTTGGGTTTTATTCCTCTCTCTCCTTTCCATTACTATTATTATCATTATTATTGATGTATTTTACTTTGTTTCAATTCTTGAACCACTCTTTTCTCAACCCACACGTTCTACTTTTCTGGGTTCCCCTCCCTGTGGGTGTGTGTGGGGGCTCAGTGAGTGGCTATGTGGTGTTTTTGTTGCTGTCTGGGTTTAAACCACGACACAGGTGACTCCTGCTACGTAAGTGCCCTGGTGCTTCACTGACTGCATTCTGTCCTCTACTCAGCTTGCTCCTGCCGCCTTCCCTAGAGATTTCTCCTGGCCACAGCCAGGGACACAGCACAGAGCAAGCAGGATCTTGGCCTTGACTCAGATTTGACAGTCCTGTGTCCTCAGGCCTAAACCAGGAGGGCTCTGTACACCCTGTGCATCTCTCAGTGATATTTAAGTGTAATATTCACACTTCATGTAATTCTGGGAAGAATTGCAGGTGTCTTGCTGACAGAGCATTGAATGAGAGTAGTTTTTAAAAATATCTAATTTGTGATGTAGTTCAGCAAACAAAAATGGTGACCAGATGAAATATATTCCCACTGTGTCTAAATGAGAGTTAACACCTTAGTTGGGAGTGAAAGAGTCCTTCTACTGAATTGTATAAAAACATCAGAGTTAAAGAGAAAGTAGGTTCTTAGACAGCAGGACAAATTGAAGCTCCCACATCTGCATTTCAAAGCCTTCATTGTCCCAAGGCAAGACAAACAAAATGGTATTTGCATATTCCCTGACTCTGGAGCAGTGTCCAAAGGCATCAGCCAAATGGAAGAAACAGAGAGAAGAGAAGTGAAATTAGCACACAATGTGTTCCCTCCAACTGAAAAATGAGATAGAAGGAGTAGGAGGGGAAGCTTCTAAGAGAGTCCTTTGATGCTTGTTTTTTCTGAAAGGAGAAAGTACAAGGGAGGTTGTGATTTACAACTGCAGTTCAGCGATAGCTGAATCTGACTGGAGGGCTTTCAGTGATCCAGCCCCACGACTCAGCGTGATGAGCTGGAATAAACTTCTTGTGCCAGCTCAGGTTTGTTCAAACAGGGCTGATTGGTGCTCTTTGTGCCAGCATGTTTCACATCAAATCTGCCAACAGCACGCAGACAGAAGCAATGTTGTGCTGGACCTCCCTTGGCTTGTCTGTGGGCCTTTCCATCAGCCCCTCCGTGCTCTCCTCCTGCCCATGGAACCTTCCAGTCGCTGCCCCCACACATCACCACTCCCTCCAGATGCAGCTCAGGGCCTTCCATGCTTCTTTCCGCTTTGCATATTCAGCATCTCTGTCCCTGTCCTCATCCTGGACCTTCACAGGGGCCCTGCCTGGCTCCGTGCTCCCACACCAGCCTTCCCTGTCCTTCCAGCACTGGGGTTGTGTCCTCCCTGAGCCCATTCACACTCTCAGCCATAATGGGATCCACTGCAGGCAATTCATCCCTTTTTAACCTCCTGCAGGAGGATTCTGCTCATGACAGCTCTGATGATGTCCAGGCAGAGCCTCATGTGGGGCTGCTGCTCTAAGGCCACATTGGAGAAGTGCAGGACCAAGGACAAAGCCCTGGAAAAGGCCAAGGAGAACGGTGACTCCTCATTACTGAACAGGAATTCTGTCTGTGCAACAAGGCTGGCTCTTGGCTGGAATTTGTGACAGGACAGACATCTTGTATAGCAAGCATGGGGGAAAGGGTGTTAGGATAACTTTTCTCTCCATGAAAGAGTGGCAACCCGGAGAAGGGTGCACATCCATGGAAAAGCAACTGCCAAAGAAACTGAACCTTATCAACATGAACCTTATCAATTGAACCATCACAACAGTGCTGGTGGAAAGAGACCCTTGGAAGTCTCCAGCCCAGCCTTCCCTGGGGCAGGATGAGCCCAGGACTAGGTCAGGATAACCAGGGCTTTGTACAACTGAACCCTGTAAATGCTGGGGGATAAAGACTCTCCTGGCAACTGGTCCAAGGCTGCATCACTCTCCTGGAGGGTGAGTGTGTCCTAATGCCCAACTTGAGCCTCCTGAGCTCCAGTTTGTGTTTGTTGACCCTTTCCATGCTGTCTGGCACCAGTAAGAAGAGTTTGGTTCTGTTATTCTTGTATAATCGTTCTGTAAAAATTCATGCACTGCCCTTAGACCTTGCTCAGTCTCCCCCAGCAGAAGAGGTGGTGCCTTCCCTCCGCCTCTGCTAAACCAGTCCTGTCCTTCTGCCTGTCCTGGCAGATCATGTGCCCCAGGCCTTGACCATCTTTGTTGCCTTGTCTGGTCCCTCTCTAGTTTCTCCATGTTGTTTCTGAACTGGGAACTCACAGCTGAACCCAGTGTTCCAGGGGCAGCTTTCCCAGCACTGAGCACTGACAACAACTTCCCTCTGCCTTCAGCTGTGCTGCTCCGCACAGACCCCAGCAAGCAGCTTGCCTTGTTTGCAGTGACTGCCAGCTCATATCCACCCTGGCATCCACCAGCACCACCAGCCTTTGGCAGCAGGATGGCAGCTCAGCCAGTCTGCTCCCAGTTCAGCTGAGCTGTCTGCTTTTCCAGCCCAGATTTTCCCAGCCTGCCACTGACACTGCTGGGAATGATGGTGCGAAGTCCTCCTTAGTTGTTCCTGGCCAGCTGTGTTCTCCTGTGTCCTCACTCTGCAAATTCCAGATCTTTGTGTACTTTGCTGCTCCCAGGACCTCTGTCAGGCTTGGAGACTGAGCTTCTGTGCCTGTCCCTCCCTTGGGCTTTGGTCAGGGCTGTGTCACATCCCACTGTCCCCCACCCCAGTGAGCAATTCCAGACTGAGAACACCAAGAGCTCTGCTGGGAGCTTTGCTTTTCATCCTTTTCCCAGAATGCCTCCTCTTTTTTTTTCCCCTAAAGGTGCACACCAGTGCCTGTACCCAAATGTAGGTACACACACACACACAGGTCTGCACATACACAGGCATGTCTTCAGTCACAGCACACAGGCACAGGCACAGATCGTATCACACAATGGTTGGGTTGGAAGGGACAGTAAAACTCATCTCATTCCAACCGCATTGCTACGGCCAGGGACACCTCCCACCAGCCCAGGTTGCTCCAAGCCCTGTCCAACCTGCCCTTGGACACTCCCAGTGATGGGGCAGCCACAGCTTCTCTGGGCAACCTGTGCCAGGGCCTGCCCATCCTCACAGCCAACAATCCCTTCCCAATATCCCATCTATCCCTGCCCTCTGGCACTGGGAAGCCATTCCCTTTGTCCTGTCCCTCCATCCCTTGTCCCCACTCCCTCTCCAGCTCTCCTGGAGCCCCTTTAGGCACTGCGAGGGGCTCTCAGCTCTCCCTGGAGCCTTCCCTTCTCCAGAGGAGCCCCCCCAGCTCTGCCAGCCTGGCTCCAGAGCAGAGGGGCTCCAGCCCTTGGAGCATCTCTGTGGCCTCCTCTGGACTTGCTCCAGCAGCT
>JAWWEU010000080.1:2991761-3020041 GCA_035583155.1 Acropternis orthonyx | reverse complement strand
GCTGTGTGTGTGTGAGGGGGCTGTGTGTGTGGGAGGGGGCTGGGGGGCTGTGGGAGGGGGCTGTGTGTGTGTGAGGGGGCTGTGTGTGTGTGAGGGGGCTGGGGGGCTGTGGGAGGGGGCTGTGTGTGTGTGAGGGGCCTGGGGGGCTGTGGGAGGGGGCTGTGTGTGTGTGAGGGGCCTGGGGGGGCTGTGGGAGGGGGCTGTGTGTGTGTGTGAGGGGCTGTGCTGGCACAACAAGCAGTGCCGGAGGGGGTTCCAGGGCCACGTCAGCCCCGAAGGGCTCAGCCCGGCCCACGGGGGCCCTGTTAATTAATTATTAATTATTCTGTGTTAATTAATGTGCGTTCATTTAAGGTGTGCTCATTTATATTGGTTTTTTTGAGGCAGTAGGGTTTGAGGAGTCTGGCTGCTGTGGTTTAAACCACCTGGGGAAGCTCCTTAAGGATGAACCCCACTGTTCCATGGATAATGCTGCTCTGGGGAGGGAGGAGTGGTGTGAAAATCACAAAATGAGGCAAAAAAAATCATGCAGCTCTGTTATTATTCCATATGGAATGATGTGGAAGGGGCCAGAGGATACAGTTAATCCATTCTTCCAAATATCTGTGGTAATTTGCTGCTTTGTGGAGCTCCTGTAAGGGAGGTTGGGTGGCAAGAGATTTTCTTGGCATTGAACCATGTATTGAATCATCGTTTCTGTGATGAACAGTGATACAGAGTGACCCTGCAGGGAAAAGCAGGACATTCTGGTGGGGATCTGGAACTGCAGATCCATAACAGCAGCTGTTATGGATCAGGGAATGAGCTTGTTGGGTTCCTGGTTCTGTATGGGTTGGAAGGACCTTAAAGCCTATCCAGTTCCACCCTCCTGCAGGGACACCTTCCACTGTCCCAGGTTGCTCCGTCCAGCCTGGCCTTGGACACTGCCAGGGATGGGGCAGCCACAGCTTCTCTGGGTGTCTGAGCAGTCCCAGAGTTGTGCTTCTGTTGTAGTTTGTTGTCAGCCTGGGAACACCATGAGTTTGTAACTCTCTTTCCACTTTCTCCCCGGACTTAGCGAATTTTGTGGCTCCTACACCTGAATCTCCAAACAGGCAGTTTAAGAGCAAGTCTGGGGTATCCTGGAGAAGCTGATTTAAAACAAAGCTATAGAAGAAGTATGGGCTGCAAGATCCTGGATATTGAATTGATTCTGTAGTTAATTCTAAGTAGTGCCATATGAAGGTCTGGCTTCAGAAACATTTGTGCTGGAATTATCAGATGGTACCTGCCCCACAGAAAGAGTCACTAGTGTGATCAAAATTATGGTCTCTTAAAATCTGTTTTTAAAAAAGGTCATGATATTTTTGTAAATATTGAATTTAATCAAAGCCATCAGTAAAGTGCCCTTATTGAAGTGGAATGCAGCTGCTGTGGGACTGGTCACACCAAGTGTGTCTGTGGGTCCCTCTGTCCCCAGGGTAGCCCAGCATTGCCCAACTACAGGTCTCTGGGAAATGCAGTGAGAAACGGGCAAATATATGGAATACTTTGGTGTAATGTTGTACCAGTCTCCCTGAAATGTGGGGACTGGGGACTTGAAACAGAAGAATTTAACTGCCATCAGTGTTTTTTTTTCCTTTTGTTTCCCTTTGCTACTGCTTGTACAGCAGCAGTAGTTCCTTATAATGTTAAGCTTTTAGTTTCACTTGATGCCTCTGTAATTCATCCGTTGTGACACAGTGAAAACCATTCCTTATTCACCTTCCGTGCCATTCTGCTCTCAGGTATCTCCCCACTGTCACCTCCAGGCCATGCTAAACAGCAGTTTCTTGTAGAAAAGCTGTTCTGTGTTTCCCTTTGGTTTCTGTTTTTAAACAGTTAGTTTACAGGTGCTTGTGAAGTGAGAGCACGGCTTGGAACTGTGTTGGTGGTCAGTGATGGGCTGTCTGCACTGAGCACTGTGTTGCTGATTCCTGTTCTGTTCTTAAAAGTACTTTTTAATAAAAGAAACTGTAAAGTGAGGTACTGAAAAATGATTTTTTTGTTACTGCTCTGTTCATTTACTCTTTGTCTCTTGACAGGCAGGTCCATGAGGTTCAGTCTTACATGGGGCGCCTGGAGACTTCAGACAAGGAGTCAGTGCACTGTAAGTGAGGGACTGGTGGGGGACTGATCTGATACAGCTTGTGTGCTTTGTCACTGTATTTACAATCATTACTGGGACAAATTTGGCTGTTGAGTCATTGTGATCAGCTTCCCAGACACATCACCGATTTCGAATGAATCACAATTAATTTACTGTTTAACTTCAGTAAGGTGATGTTTTGTATGAAGGACAGAGCAGGAAAAGAGAACACGAATTTACTTCAAATCATTTTCCTATTGTAATCCTTTAACTGACAAATAGGGCTTACTGTGGGTGCTTCTAGAATGTTCCGATATGGGAGTTCCACATTTTGGTGCTGTTAGATTTTGGAAATCACTGTCTGTGGAGGCCCTTCAGCATAACCAGGTTAAAAGCCCCACATCAGTGCCCTCATGGAGGTACAATTAATGAGCACCTTGATGTGGACAGAGCTGCAACTTCAGAGCATTGCTGGGCTGGTCTGTTAGAACCCAAAAAGCTGATGTGACTCTGGGATGTCACTGTGCTGGCCCTGCTATGTTGTTGCTCTCTCAGCATCCACCAACTGGCAGCCTTCCCCTAAAGTTGCTCAGTGCAGCTTCTGGGGAAGAGGCTGGGATTTGGTGTGCAGGAGTCCAAGCAGGATGATCCTGACAGTTGCTGCCGCATCAGAGTCTGAAACTGTAATTCCACCTGCTTGTGGGAAATGTGCAGAACCATTAAGTCTGAAGTTGCGTCAGTGAATTTGGACTATAACCCTGTGCTCATAAATGACTGTAATAATAAAGTGCTCTGATATGTGTGGCAGGACTTTTTACGCCGGTGCAGAATTGCCCCATGTATTTTGGACCTGTTCTTGAAACCTTAATTCCTGCATGAGTCACTAATAATGGGCTTCATCAGGAACTTCTGAGGTGAAAGGACACTACATTGACTGGATGCATTTATTACATGTCCACTGACTTCTGTTACTCTAAATATTCTTGTGAAATATGACTTGGCACA
The DNA here is from genome assembly GCA_035583155.1 of Acropternis orthonyx. Taxonomy (NCBI): domain Eukaryota; kingdom Metazoa; phylum Chordata; class Aves; order Passeriformes; family Rhinocryptidae; genus Acropternis; species Acropternis orthonyx. Next base: position 3,016,929 of record JAWWEU010000080.1, on the reverse strand, counting down.
AGAAAGGGCTGCAATTACTTTCCTAACAAAAAATAACAACAGTCCTGGTTCTCTTTTTTGTGATGCTTGTACTACTCTTCCTACACTACCAGAATTCCCAGACTGCTGTTCCCTCAGTGTGATTTTGAAAACCTTGAAAATTAATATAATTTTTCATCCTGCTTCTGCTGTTTGAGACCATTTCAAGAGATAGGATTATATACATTTTACATGGTCAATAAATGAACACACTGATAATTTATACAAATATAATGATACAAATAGTGTTCTAGATATTAGTATGTATTTCAGAATTTATGGGAAAAAGGATTATCTGTGGATGAAGAGCAGGAATAGGGGCCAGGAAATCAAACTTGCTGTTTGCCGTTTCCACCTCTGAGCAAATAGTCTCTCCTTGCTCAAAAAATCATGTAATAGTGCTGTTTGGTCTAAGAAAAGCAGCTCTGTCTGTCTGCTCTCCTGGATGCTCTTCTGCTGGGTTTAGCTGTAGTGAATTATGGAGAGATGAATTAGGACAGTTGGATTTCTGTCTGTAGGTGTGAGCCTGTTGCTCTTTAATTGTGTGAGATCCAGAGGCAAAGAAAAGGGTTCTGTGTTCTCTTTTCTGGGTTCTGCTGAATGTGATTTTTTTGGGAAGTGCTGACATCTCATGGAGTAATTAGCAGGTGGTTAATGATGCTCCTCTGTATTCCTCTTTAGTGTAAATGCAAAATAAGGACAAACAGGGTCGGTAGGGTTTGGTGAGGATTTGTACCAGGTCTGACCGGGGCAGGGTGAGGGCTCAGGGGTGTCCAGCTGTGTCCAGCTGTGCACACCCAGGGCTGGCAGGCTCCTGTCCTCACCTCTGGGCTGTGACATGGGGGGTCCCATGGGGAGGGGGCTGTGCCTTGCACCCACCGTTGCTGTGCAGTGGCTGCTCTTTCCCAATTGTACCATTTCCCCACCCCATTGAAATCCAAGTACAGGAGTTTGTTGTACAGTTTTGTGGCCCCTCTGCTCTTCCTACACACATTACCAGAAACAATTGTGATGCATGTGATTACAGAGGCAATTATTTGTGGCCTTGTTTTCCTGTTGTAAGGGCCTCAGCCCTGCTCTGGCTGTGTCCCTCTGAGCTGTTCATCTGCCAGTTCTGCCCACTCAGAATCCTGTCCTGCTCTGTCAGTCTGCCCTGTCCTAGGGATGTTTTAACAGCTTTTAAAGGTTTAAATCCCCATCCTTGTGAGGATCATCCTGGGTTGTGAGAGCCAGTCCTGCTGAGGGAACAGGAAGGGGCTGCAGGGGGAATGTGGAAGCCTGAAATCCTAATTCATGGAACTGATAGGGAAAGAGGCTTAGGTGCCTGGAGAAAGCAGGGGCTTTCCTAACTCCCTTCTCAGAGGAGGAGGGAAAGGTGAGAGTGTCAAATTACTGAGCTAAAGACATGGTATTTCATGATATTTATAGTTCTCAGTTATCTGATTTTCGTCCAGTAAGGATTTGCATCTCTCAGGTTTTGCATACAGCTTTGAATCTTTTGAGCTTTTACCTTCATCAGATTGCAGTTCTCTAATTCAAATCAAATGATGTTTTTATTTCCTTGCAGTAGTAGAAAATGAGATCCAGGCAAGAATAGACAATATCTTCAGCAACTTGGAACGCCTGGAAATCCTGTCCAGCAAAGAACCTCCCAACAAGAGGCAGAACGCCAAGCTGTGAGTTCACCTGCTTTGCTCTCATTGAGCAGGGTAGTCTCTGTAATTATTTTAATTAAATTTATTGAAGCCCTTTGCCTTCTGCTTTGTGTGAAACCTTTATACTCTGCATGACTTACCTCTGTGTTCTGCAGTGGCAAAATTGAGGCACAGAGGCAAAATTGCTTTTCTACATTTGACCACAGAATCATTAAGGTTGGAAAAGACCTTAAAGATTATCAAGTCCAGACTGGTGATGGAGCTGGAGTCATGGCCCTGTTCTCAGATTTGCTGAACATGCACTTGGATGCTTAAATAAAATTCCACTCTGTGATACTTGGTTTTAATGTGTTTGTGAAGGGAGGGAGTAAAGTTCCTTCAGCTGTTGTTTTCTCTGGACCATTTTCCTGGCTGTTGGTGACTAAAATAAGGAGATTTCCAAAGTGAGCACTTGGTTTGAGCAGGAGGCTGGACCAGAGACATCAGGACTCGCTGTTTTTAATTGACTCTGTGACTCAATTATTAATGTTTAGTCCCAAAATGCCCTTCTGGGTGGTAGGGGTGGTTTTCATGTCACCTGTGTTATAGAGGTCAGCATGTGAAATAGTCATGGATTTCTTTATAGAATCCCAGACTCATTTGGGTTGGAAGAGACCTTAAAGATCATCTTGTTCCAACTCCCTTCCATGGGCAGGGACACCTTCCAGTAGATCAGGATAGTCTGATAATCAAGGTAATCAGTTATCTAGTGTTAATCTGGTAATCAAACATTAAACATTATCAAACATTTAATCAAAAATGTAATCAGAGCCACTGGAGTCCTGGACACGATTTGTTTCAGCCCAGTGGACATGTCTGAGATGTCTCCTGTGTTGCCCATTGACTTTCAAGCTCCTTTTACTAAATATTCAAACTTAAGCATGTGGTGCTAATTAATGAAACTTGAAAGCTTTATCTTTTATGTGAAGGGGGGTCATAAAGCAGAGTCTGTACAAATCCTGCCATCTTTCTAAATCTGTGTTAAATGAGGAATAGATATAACTCCTGAAGAGACTAGGCATGGAATAGGATGGCTGAGGCTTGCCAGTTCACTCTCCCATGTATTTATTGCACCTTGTTTCTCAAAGCAAGTTGTTAAATACCAGAAATACTTTGAGACAGCTCAGTTCTGCTTCACGTTCTGTCATTAACCTGGAAGCTAAATAATTGATTAACATAAACAGTCACCTGTTAAATAATCACCTGTTTAGTAGAAAAATGAGGCAGGGAAGATATAAGTGTGGAACTTTGGGCTGACCTTGAATGTCCTGCATCTTCTAGAGAATCAGAGCCCATCATTCCTTGCTAATTGATAATGCTCCATTGTTCATATGGAAACCTCCAGCAGGGAGCAGTGTTTTTACCCCATCTGTGGGTCCTTTCCAGGCGGGTGGACCAGCTGAAATACGACGTGCAGCACCTGCAGACAGCCCTGAGGAACTTCCAGCACCGGCGGCAGCTGCGGGAGCAGCAGGAGCGGCAGCGGGAGGAGCTGCTGGCCCGGACCTTCACAACCAATGTAAATATGCTGTGTTTGACCTCTCTGTGCTCCAGGAGCTGCCACCTGGCAGAGCAGCCTCAGGCAGGGCGTTGAATGCTGCTGTGAGTGTCAGTGAGTGAGAAGAAAAACAGTAGGTGTGGGGAAAGCACAGCTGTCATGAGGAAAAGCTGAGCTCTTAAGAGGGTGTAGGAAAAGGCTCCAGAGGCTGCTCCTCCTGTTTTACCCAGTGCAGTTCCACCTGGCTTCATGTGCAGTTGCAAAAGGGTGAGTGAGGTAGGTACCAAACTGTACATTTTACTTGGGTTTGTGTCGGATTCTGAGATCTGTAGAAAGCCTGACTTTATACACCTCATTGGCAGTAGATGTCAGCAAGCTTCTACTTACCCACATGCAAATCACACAGCTGGGACAAAGCCCTTGCTTTATGCCTAGAAATGAGTTGAAAGTTTATAGTAACATTAATATGTTCTACCTGTTCTTGTTAATTCTTAGTTCTTCCACTGGAAAGTCCCCCCCAGTGCAAATTCCTAGAGGAATTGTGCTCTGAGTAATGTAGGTTTGCTTTCAGATTTCACTTTTCTGCAATGAAAAGTTAGTCTTGATTTTATTTTTTTGTTTGGTTTTTTTTTTTTTTTTGGGGGGGGGTTTAAATCATTATTATTTATAAAATTTTTTCTTCCTGTTTTTCCCCCCTTTTTTGTTAAAGCCACCTACCATAACATTCATTATCTCTGTTGTCAGTCACTGCTAAGGAAAGGAAGAATGAATGTGAGGGATCCTATTTGCTTGAGGTTTGGGCAGTTCCATGCACTTCTCAAAGCCTTCCAGAAGATAATGTCTGCTATTTATGGGCTATTTCAAAAGTATAAACAAGACTTGAACACTGAAATTTGAAACCTAATTTATTTTTAAACACTTTGTTCCTCTGCAAATAGGGACAAGTTTTCCTACAGAAAAATTCATTATTCAAAAATAAAATGTGCAAGTGGAACAGTTTTAAAGAGTAGTAGCTTACAGATGCAAAATACAGAGCACATTGGGGTTTTTTCTCCTTCAGATGCTGAAAGGTGTCTCAGATGAAAGAAACCACACAATTATTTTGTGCTTCTTTTTAGCCTGCTACAAAAATATGACTTTAGAATGATGCTTTAGTAGGAAAATGACGATTTATTTGTCAGTTGTTGGCTCATTTTCATTAGAAGTTACACAGTTCCTATTCATATACTCCCCTATTCAATTAAATGGAGATGTCAGCTGAGTGGTTGAACATCCTGAGTAAATCACTGTGACATCCAGAACAGTTTTTGGAAGCTGTTCTGAACATTTGGCTTAATTCACTGTTTAAAATGGTTTTTATCTTTAAAGCCTTCCCTGTACCATTCTGGAGAAAACCACAAACAGCAAATCAAAGCTCTGGTGCCATCTCATCTCCTTGGCAGGGGGGTCAGAAAAATCTACTCCCATATTTATATTGCTGCCTTATAGTGTATTAAAAAAACCCCTTGTATAGGAAATGAAATCCCTGCTGATTTGAAGGTTATTGAATATGTGGAGTAAGAGCCATTCCCACGCCAATCCAAGTGCTTCTACTCACAGGCTCCTGAGCCCAGTCTGGGGTCAGCCTCGGTGCTCCCTGAGCAGTGTGTGTGTTCTGTCACAGCCTCTTCACCCGCGACCTCGTGGCTCTCCCCTTGGCTCTCCCTTCTCTCACGGTCAGCAGAGCCCCTGCCCAGGCCCTGCAGCACCTCACACTGGATCCCACAGGGCATTTTCATATCAACTTTTGGGGTTTTAAGCAAAGACTCGGCTCAGAGCACGTTCAGTGATGTAACCTGTGTGTAACCTGCAGCTCACAGGCACATGCAGGGTGTTCACCAGCTCCAGATAGGAATTCTGCCTTTGGGTAGTTCTTGTTCTGAGTACCTGGGAGCAGGTGATCAGTGTTCCACACTGACCAGTGTCACCATTCCTGCTCTAAAGCAGCGTGGGAGCAATGTGCCATTTCCTTGCTCTCTGCAGGGGAGTGGTGCCCAGAGAAGATTGAACTGAAGGGCTTTGAAGACACGAGTGATCACATCCTCTCCCCTCTTATGCAGTCTAGATGAGAGTTTTATCCCATTATTTCCATTTCAAGATTCCTACTGCCTCGTTGAGCAAATGCATCTTTTCTGGAAAAACATGAAAAATGTTAATTTTTAATTATTTTTTTTTCCCTATAAGGCTCTGGGTGATAAGTGAGCCAGATCTCAGGGAACCAGGCCCATGTCTGTTTGCCCTCACTGCCAGAAATTTGCACCATGTTGTAAATGTTTAGAATGTCATCTCCAAACATTGTGTTTTTCAGACTTTTGTTGCTCAGAAATACGGTGTGAAATCTCCACAAGTCTTTCACTGGCAATGATCAAATGACTCCTTGTTAAACAGCTTCTGTAGCTTTGACGTTCTCCCTTGCAATTCCCTTTTCTGCATAGATCATAAACTGAGATTATAAAAATTCTCTGCTTTTAAGCTCTTTATCCTTGAGATCTAATTGCAGCAGAACAGCTGATCAGCTTTGCCTTTTGGCTTCCACCCTTTCTTCCCTAAATTTTTTCCGCTCAGTGTTGCATTTAATACCCACTGCAAAGCTGTTTTGCACCCAGTGCCCCAGGCCCTGGGGGGTTTTGTGCAGGAGTGTGTGCATGCTGTGTGGGCAGTGAGCGAGCAGGTAACCGAGTCCCTGCCTTTCCCCACAGGACTCTGACACCACCATCCCGATCGACGAAACCTTACAGTATAACGAGTCCCTGCAGAGTGCCCACCGAGGCATGGATGAGCTTATTGGCAGTGGCACCAGCATCCTGCGGGGCCTGAGGGACCAGAGAGTCACACTAAAGGTGGGGCATTGTTTTTCACCAGCAAGACCCCCACGTTTTTCTTGTGTTTATGATGACCAGACTTCGTAAAATCAATACATATGTTTTTTCAGTGCTTCGAGCTGAGGATGCTGGAAAAGCCCAAATTTTTGCAAATCTTTCCATTTTATTATCCTGTTAGTAATATCTTGAAGGTCTTTCTTGGGCTGGCTGCCCTTCCCCTGCAGGGCAGTATCTGGAGTGCTGAATGTTATGTTTTATTCCCTTATGTTTGTTTTCCTTTGGTTGGTTGTTGGTTTTGGTTCAGTTCAGAAGGGGCAGTAACTGGCTGGCAGGTGTTGGTTCAGATGAACTTCACTCAGCAGCCACAAAGCTGGTATAAAGCACCTGTGTGTGAGATTAGTAATAAAGATAATGCACCTCAGTAATAAAGGCAATGCACCTCAACATCCCCCTCCCCCAAACACTGCTGATTTCAGCTGTATTTCTGCATTTCTCTGAAGAGTAAATATTTGTCTTTTATCTTAAAGACTGTTCAAAGGAATGCTAAATTTTGAGCAAATAGCTCAAAGATAAAAAAGTCTTTTTAATGTGTGTGGGGAAAAACTCAATTTCCGAAAAATGTGGGGAAATCTTTTTGTGTGTTGTATTCATCTTCTGTTGTGGATAACTGCTGTTGAGTGTTCTGGGTTGTTATCTGCCAGAAGATTTAGGCATTTTTAGTGACACGAATTCCTGTTTTGGTCAGGAATGAAATGTCCATGGTGTGCCAGGCAGTGAAGCCTGGCCTGCATTGCAGCTCACACACAGGAGCCAAGCTGCACACCCATGAGGAGAAAGGCTGCAAGGTGCTGGGAGAGGATTTGGGGTTGTAAATGCTTTTTGAAAAGAGTACCTGTCTTGAAGGCCCTGCATCCCCAGAGGATTACAGACATTTGTTGACCACTGGGTAACTTTGGTGGCTGATCCCATTGGCTTGGGGCATCCAGTCATCAGTGTCCCTGTGCTGCACACAGGGAATTGGAATTTATTCTCCAGGCTGGGATGTCACTGATTCAAGGTCATCTCTGATGAGTGCTGGATGAAGCACTTGGATCCCAGAGAAGGTGCCTTCCATCCCAGGGCAGAGCTCAACCACAGCAGGCCAGTGCCATAGAGGAGCCCTGGCAGGACCTGCTGCCCCAAAGAGATGAAACATTGGTTCTTCTTGTACTAACAGTCCTGTCTGGCTGCTCCTGCTGGTTGATGGCAGGGGTGGGGCTGGTTCCTGTAGGATCACCCTGGGGCTCCTGTGGCCCTGGCTGTGCCCTGGCTGCCTCTGCCAGCCAGGGGTGGTTTGGGGCAGCTGTGCAGCAGGGGACTGTTGGGTGTCTCTGCCCACAGCTGGGGATGATCTGTGCTTTGGGGCCATCAAGTTCTTGGGCTTTCAGGGGGGATATTTCTTCCTCACAGATGAGGACACATCTGCTCATATTCCTTTTTGTCTTAACCCAGCTTTTCTTACACTGACGAAGACTTTGTCATCTTTTAACATGTGGCAGAAGCAGCTGATGTAGAGACAGCTTACAAAGAGAAATGGGTTAATGTGGAATCATAGAATCCTAGCAATCCCACCCTGTCCCTGAGGGCACCCTGTCCTGGAGCTCTGGCAGCCTTGGGGCTGTGCCCACTGCCCTGGGGAGCCTGTTCGGTGCCCATCACCCTCTGGGGGAAGAACCTTTTTCCTGAGAGCCAACCTAACCCTGCCCTCCACAGCGCCAGCCATTCCCTGATTCCCTGGGTCCTGGCACTGCTCACAGGGAGCAGAGATCGGAGCTGCCCCTCCACTGCCCCTTGTGAGGAGCTGCAGAGCCCAGTGAGGTCTCCCCTCAGCCTCCTGAACAGACCAAATGACCTCAGCCACTTCTTGTGTGGCCCCTCCAGACCTTTCACCATCCTAATGCCCCTCCTCTGGACACAAATACCTTTGTCCTCTGTAACTTTGTGGTTATTTGGTATAAATAGGAGGTGTGGGCCAAGTATTCCCAGATTGTCACTTTAACTGTTCTGGAATTACACAATTCCACTGTTCCATGACTGCAAGAACTGAAGAGTTTTCACTTTTTATCATTTGCTTGCATTTTAAAGCTTCCTATTTGGTTTCACTTCTCCCAGCAAGGTTTGTTTTTCATCTGAGGCAGTGTGAATAGACTACAGAGACAGGGAGGTGCTGAACCCAAGAGCAGTGTGCAGGGGGTTAATCTGAGGTGTGGGAAATGAAGGGGGAAAATGTGATGATGCATTACTGGAGAGACACAACCTGAGTTCAGCAAAGGGCCTGAGTACCTGCATGGCCTTGAAAAGAAGACACTGTCATTTGGCATTGCAAACCTGTATGTTCTATGGATTGAGAAACTGTGCATGTATGTCTGATCTAAATTCTGTCCTTGGAGGGCTTTCCTGATCAAAACAATTCCCCACTTTCATAGTTTTCCTCTTCTGAGACCAAAGATACAGGGGAATGAGGAAGAGAAGCTGAAGTCTTTATTTCAAAGTCAAAGCACGGAGTTGAGCACTGTGGTGGGAATCTGTGCTGTTGACCTGGTGAGAGCAGTGTTGAGCTTCCTGAAGGAGGGTGTTCTGCCAAGGATGACCCAGAAGTCACTGTGAGGGACAGTGTCCATTATCCCTGGTGTGACAAGACTCCTCCTGGCAGTTCCCCTGTGTGCACACAGTCTTCAAGCTCTTTTTAGACTGTGTCTGGAGCAGGACCAGGAAAACTCTTGCTCCTCCCTAGGGAGTGCATTATTCTGAGACACTTTTTATTGTGTGTTTGTCCAGACAGATTGTTTTGTGTCTTTAACCACATTCTTGTTCAAGTGTGTGACTTAATCTCAACATCCAGCTATTTCCAGGCTCCTGTGGCCACTTCCTGTCAAATGGTTGGCTGAGGGAAGTTTCGTGGGTCAGAATCCATCACTCACCACCCATGATGAAGTATTCTTGGACTGTGGCATAAGAAGTGTCTGACCATGAGGTTAACAGTGTCTTTGGTGTGTTTTTGTTCTCAGGGTACTCACAAGAAGATCCTGGATGTTGCCAACATGCTGGGGTTGTCCAACACGGTGATGCGGCTCATTGAGAAACGCGCCTTCCAGGACAAGTTCCTGATGCTGGGGGGCATGGCTGTGACCTGTGTCATCATGTTCCTTGTGGTGCAGTACCTCACATGAGCTGCTGAACACCTGCCAGAGACTGTCCTTTGGAGCAAGATGGACTGTCTCCAGGCTGGACTTCCCTCTGGGTGCTGCTTTGGATGAGCCCTTCCCATGGACTTCAGAGTTTACAAGTCCCACTTGGACACGTGTCATGTGGAAAGCACATCAGGAACTGGATGTGTCTGGGGACACTGTCATTGAGAATGGCCCTGTAAAAATAACCCCTTGGCCTTTACTGCTCTCACCTCATGGCTGCAGGTGTGAGGATCTGGTTTGGAGGAAGCAGAAGTGAACATTTTGCCCAGGAAGGCAAGGCAGGAACATCCCTTTGGAGACACAGGGACAGGAGGATGCCAAGGCAGAGCATCAGATGCAGTGACTCTCTCCTGTGCTGGCCAGAACTGACTCTGAGTGCTGCCCTTGGCAGCGCAGGAATGGCAGAGAGAACCTCACATTGTTCATGGGCAAAAAGAGTTGGGAAGTGAAGTGTTCCCATCTGCAGATCCACAGTCTGCTTGCAGGAGGAGGGTTTGTGGGGCAGGGGTCTGGGAGCATGGTTCAACCTCAGTTAACTCTACACACGGCATTAGCCAGCACAGGTGTCCCTGGCTCAGGCTGCAGTGCTGCTCAGCTCTCTCCAGGGGAAGCCGAGTGCTGCGCTCCTGCCTCCTCCAGTCATGTGCACCTCCCTGGGCCTCCCACCAAATCCAGCCTCCAAACCGGGGGGACATTGTCATGCTGATGCACATTACAGTGGGTGGGTGTGCTCCTGTCCTGAGGTGCCGGTTGGGTGCTGGGCTCTGTAGCTGGTACTGTGGGGTCGGTGGAGCAGGTGAGTCTCCTGTGCTCTGATGGAGGCGTGGGGGTTGGTTGTTTGTGGAGCTGGAACGGGCTCCCTGCTGTGCTTTGCTTCACAGGGACAGTGGCATCAGCACAAGAGGCCTGTCGCTGACAGTCAGCTGTGGTCAGGAGAGGTTCCTCAAGCTCTGTGCCTTGGGATGGTCACATCCCCCATCCTTGGGAAGGGTGTTCTCTGTGTTACCTTTGCACCTGTGGGGTTACTGTGACAGACACTCACACTGCCATCACCCAGGGCAGGGCTGCCTGGGACATATCTCTCCTGGGATGTTCCCTGAGCTGGGAGATGCCTCTCTTCAGTCCAGCACTGCTGTCCCTGCAGCCTGGGGAGTCTGTAAGGGGGGCCATCCTGGGATTTTTGGACACCATCCATTTCAGTCACCCCTCAGATCCCTTCCCATCCCAATGTGTCCCATTCCCTGATGTCTGACAGCAGCACAGAGGTGTCATATCCAGATGGTGTGGCCTTGTGCTGGCAATTCCTTGTTTTCTGTCTGGAACGGTTATGGGTCTCTGGATTAGTAACAGATCACAAATTCTGTGTCCTGTCCTTGCTGCACCAAGCTTTGCTTTTATCATGTAGCCTGTTGTAAACTGGGAGAAATGGTTTTAATAACTCCAAAAGTGTATTCAGTGTCTGTGGACAAGTGAGACATTGGCCACGCTGCTCTGGTGTGCCCCGCTGGAGGGGCCACAGGCTGTGCTGGAGCCCTGAGAGAGCACCTGGAGTGCTCAGGTGCCCCAGCCCATGGGCTTCTCCATGTGCTTGATGCTTCTGAGGTGTTTTGTGCTCTTTGTGCTCCTCATATGGCCAAAAAAACACTTCAGCAGAGCAAGCATGGAATTGGTTTACATTTGAGCCCAAGGGAGGAGGGAATTAAAAGGAAAAGAGGAACTGTGCAGTGACAGAGCATGTCTTGCTCTGTAATCTAAACCTTAATACAAATTTACCTTAAATTTCTTTTGGTATGAAATCTGATGGATTCAGCCTGCAGTGCCCTTGGGAGTCACCAGGGAGGGTGGCTGGGCACTTGAATTGGGTCCCTGGCAAATCTCTTTCTTTTCCAATAAAATGCTCCAATTCCACTTGATTTTAGTGTTGGGGTTCAGAATTTAGAGTTGTCATTGTTTAAGGTTTCTGTAGTTGTGACTTGGTGTAGGAGCGTTTGTCTTACACCAGGGTGGGACTCTGGCCAATCTGTTTTCTTCTGGACTGTGGTAGGAGCCATAAAATATTTGGAACTGGATTTTTTTCTGTTTTTGAGCCCAGCTTGGCATTTCAGTAGATGTTTGCCTGTTGATTTATTTTGCCTTCTGGAGTCTCCGTGTCCCTGCATAGCCTGATTTCCCCTTGGTGAGCCAAATGTCCTTGCTGTCCCCTTGATCCGGAGGTGGATGTGGGGCTTGGAGAAACCCCCTGGAGAACTGGATTTGATGTTGTGTGACTTGAAATGGGTTTGTACTGCGTGGAAAGTAGAAGGTGGACTTGGAAATCCAAGTGCTCTCAGGTGGTTTGTGTAAAACCCCTAAAAAGCCTCCGTTGCAGGGACACAGGTGGGATCAGGGTCTCTGCTGATGGAAATGAGCTGGAGCCCTGGTGGGATCAAGGTCCCTGCCAAAGGAAATGAGCTGGAGCTCTGGGAAGATCAAGGTCCTCACTGATGGGAAGTGAGCTGGACCTGGAGCTCTGGTGGCTTTGCTCATGTTGCTGCTGCATCTCTGTGACATTTCCTTCCTAACTAAAGGCCTCCCTTCTGCTTCCCACCTGCTGTGGCATGAGTTCCAGCTCTGGGATGAGCTGCTCTCCCATGAGGGGACACTGTTGGAATTAAATTGCCTCTGGAAAACTTTTTATCAGTATTTTATACATAAAGGAGCAAGGGTGGGACATGACGTGATTCATGTGATATTCTGGGAATAAAGATTTTTTATTTCAGCCAAAATGAAGTTTTTTGACCTTGACCAACACATTGGAGGCCCAGATAAACCAGCAGGACCAATCCAGTGTTGTCAGAAGGGCGGCCTGGTCTGATCCAGGAGCCCTGTCCCAGCTCTGAGGGGGAAGGGAAGTTCCCAGGAGGTGGGAGCAGGGTCAGGATCCCAGCCCGGAGTGGGGATCGGTGCCAAAGTTCCACTGGCAGTGACACCAGGGCTGGCTGAAGGGGGATTGTAGGAATTCTTTGGCAGCAAAAGGAGCAAAAAGGAGCAAAAGCCCCACAGGGATGGGGTTGGGGCTGAGTGAGGCCCTGCACCTCTCCCACTGTTCCCCACACAGGAAGGGGGTGGGAACGGGTCCCCTCGGGGGGGGGAGGAGGACAGGACAGGACCAGCTCTGCAGGTGGGTGTGAAGGGGGAGTGTGGAACAGATGGAAACACACCGGGAAGCAAAAACCTGGAGAGTCCTGTGTGGGGGGAAAGGGCAGTGAGGGGAGGGGAGGTGGGGAAGGAGGGGTGGGTTTGATCCTGGCTCACTGGGGATGGAGGAGGGGTCTGCAGGGTCACAGGGATGGGGGGGGCTGTGGGGGGCCTGAAGGGTCTCTCAGGGGAGTGGGAGGGTGTCTGTGCTGTGCTGGATCTCCCTAGTGGTGACAGCAGAGGCTGGGACAGCCCTGGAGTGGTTGGTGGCTCAGGAGGGTGGTGGGAATGGTGAGTGGGGGATCAGGAGTGGGGTGAGGGAGAGCTGGTGCAAGGGGCACATCCAGGCCCGTGGTGTGCTCTGCCCACTCCAGCCTTTGGCACTGAGAACGGCCAGACCTTCCTCTCCCACTCTCCCCCTGCCATGATGCAGGTGGTGGGGCTGGAGACCCCCTGGGCTGCTCAACCTCTGGGTTCTAATGAAGAGCAACGAAGGGAAAACTTGGAGGGCAAAATGCGGCTGTTGATAAAGAGATTGTGGATTTATAAAATGTGAGATCAAGGCGTTGGATCATCTTCCTCTTGCTATTAAGTTCTGTTTTGAAGTAGTTCCAGTTCCCCACAGCTACAAAACACTTATTAAATCAGAAAATACCCAGCAAAGAATGTGGAAAGTCATCAGTGGTGTAGGTCTGAAGTAGATGCAGAGCTGGGATCAGCCTGTGGGTGTGACAGGTCTGTGCCGTGTCCCTTCCAGGGTGGGCCCCTGAAGGACTTCACACCTGAGCAGCAGCTCAAGCCTGGAAATAGAGCTGATGCTTTGAAGGTGGATCTGTGTGGAAGAGATCCAGGAGGGTTGTATGTCCTGGTTTCACCTGGCATAGAGCTCATTTCCCCCCCCAGCAGCTGGGCCAGGGCTGTGTGGGAATGATGTTGATAACACACAGATGGTTTGTGTTTAAACCAAGGACTTTGCAGTTTCCCAGGCAGAACAAAGGCACAAGAAGCCAGGAGGGAGCAGGGCCAGGACAACTGACCTGGACTGGCCAGAGGGATATTCCACACCACAGAGTGCCATTCCCAGTATATAAACTGGGGGTTGACTGGGAGCTGCAGTTGCTGCTGGGGATGGTCAGTGAGTGATGGGTAATTTTATTGTGTGTAACTTGTTTCCCTTGGGTTTTATTCCTCTCTCCTTTTGCTTTTTAAAATAACGTAAAAAATAGTAAAAAAAATTTATAGTTTCAATTACTAAACTGTTCTTAACCCACAAGTTTTATTTTTTTCCCCCGTGGTTCCCCCCATCCCACCAGCCAGGGCAGGGAGTGAATGGCTGTTCGGGATGTTTATTTCTGGGTGGGGTTAAACCACATCTAAACCTGACAGGTAAGAGCTTTGAAACAAAGAGACTAATTGGTCAGTATTTGACCAGGTAAAACCAGTGAAATGGGGGTAAGGTATAGAATACAGAGTGGTAAGAGATGATGGTTGTGTGAGACACAGTAAATTCAGAAGACAGTACAGATAAGTACCAGAGGATGTTTGTAGCTGGCCAGGAGCCAAAGCTGCTCTGTGCCTCTCCCTGTAGAGTGATTCCTCATGTTAACCCTGGAATGCCTGAGCAGAACTGGTCTGTGTTAAAAATCAACATCCTTTAGTGCAAAACACAACCAAGGACTAGAGTAACAACACTGAATTAAGGAGAAAAACATCTCCTCCTAGGCCAGAACAGAACCCGCAGGTGGGGGTGTCACAGAATCACAGAATCCCCTGGGTTGGAAGAGGCGCACAAGGATCATGGAGTCCAACCCTTGGCCCTGCACAGACCATCCCCAAGAGTCACACCCTGTGCCTGGCAGTGTTGAGGTTTCCCAGTCTCTGCAGAGGGTGCTCCTGCCCTGCTCTTGTGTCCCAAGGCCTGCAGGGGAAGGAGCCTTTCCCTCCCCAGCCCCCTCAGCTCTCCCTGCACCCAGCAGCTCCAGATGCCTAAGTCCCGAGGGATTCCTGGCATCCTGCTGTTCCTCCTCCCCCCTGGCATCGCTGGGCTCTTGTTCCATCACTCTCGGTTATCTTTGTGCTTGGGCTTAGGGTGGGGAAAGGCCAAGAGCAAAGGCGGGGGAGAGGGGAATAAAACCAGTGATGGAATCAGAGAAGAACAGTTAAGTCTTATCAAGGTTCTGGAAACGGGCAGTAGAAATTACAGCCCAGTGGGAATGGAAATGGTACCAGAATCACAAAATATAGGGCAGGGAAATTGTCAGAGATTATGGCTGTCTCTGCTGCCCTGGGCCAGTATGGAGTCTCTACACTGAGGTCAGAAAAGCGAAGGCACGGATGGAACAGGACTTGGCAAAGCACATGGGTCAGAATGGAAAGGACAAGGACAGTTTACCCTCCCAATAAACAAGAAAGGAGAACTGGTGGCAATGGCTGGTGAGCTGGGGCTGTTCAGCCTGGAGAAGAGAAGCTCCAGGGAGATCTTAGAGCCCCTTCAAGTGCCTAGAGGGAGCTTATAATAAAGAGGGAGAGGGACTTCTTACATAGGCAGAAAGTGACAGGACAAGGGGGAAATGGTTTTAAACTAAAGGAGGAGAGATTTAGATTACATGTTAGGAAGAAATTCTTGGCCATGAGGGTGGGCAGGCCTTGGCACAAGGTGCCCAGAGAAGCTGTGGCTGCCCCATCCCTGGGAGTGTCCAAGGCCAGGTTGGATGGGGCTTGGAGCAACCTGGGCTGGTGGGAGGTGTCCCTGCCCAATGCAGGGGGTGGGATGGGATTTTTAAAGGTCCCTTCCAGCCCAAACCATTCTCTGATCTGCAGTGCAACCCACGTGCTGTCTTGGTACATCTCCTTCTTATGGGCAGGTGGGAGCAGGGCAAGCAGAGGAGCTGGACACCCCTGAGCAGAGCCAAGGTGTGGAGGAGGGTCTGACTGAGCCAGGACCCTGCCAAGGGTCCCCAGTGCAGGGCCCAGCTGTGCTGAGCTGTTCACAGAGCCCACCTCAGGGGCTGCCCAGCTCCTCTCTGATCCCACAGTTCTGTGCTCCTGGTTGGCTCCAGCCCCGGGGGCACAGCAGCACCAGGAGGGGGGTCCTGTGCTGCAGGATCAACCCTTCAGAGGGAGAACATTTGTGCAGAAGCATCCAGTGACCCCAGGGCCAGAGCAGAGCTCGAGGGCTGTGGGTCCAGGAGTGGCACCCCCAGAGTAGGGGACGTGGCACAGAGCAGAGCTGCTGCACCCGTGGGACAGTCAGGGGTGGGGAGACCCTTGGACACCACACAGGTCTGAGAGCACCTGGAGAAAGAAGGAATTCCAGTGTCCAGGCTCCCCAGCACAGAGGAACCTGTGCCTGAAGGTAAATGCTGCCTCCCGTCCTCCCTCATGGGTCACCAGTGGCAGCTGGACACAACCACTTCTAGCCCAAATTTCCGCAGGGGTTTCTAGTCAGTCCAGTTTTATTTCCATGGAGCTGGTGGCTCAGCGAAACTACAAAACTCTGATGAAAACTAGACAAGCACCACAGTGTCATCTTGAAAGTCCCCGTGTTTGGAGCTGTGTGTGTTGCAAGGAAATTGAGAGGAGTCCCCATTATAGGATGACTGGAAGCAACTCACACACAGGAGACAAAGTTAAGGTCTAACAAAGCCTGACAAAGGCTGTAGAGCTGCAAAAGTGAGCTCAGGATGCTCTCCAGGCAGCCTCTGTAAATGACAACGTGGTTTAAAACCCAACCTGAACACTTTCCATACCCTGAGTGGACAAACTCAGACTCCCAACAAGATAAAAACAAAATGGACACACAGAAAAAATACTTCTAAGTTTGGTTGCTCCAGATGATTTTAATTAAACAATGTGCAATGGGAAGTCTCAGCCTCTTCACAGCCTGGAGGAACTCTCAGCACTGACTTTGCGTTCTCTAAGCTAGAACAGGCCCTCAAACCTGACCCCATGGGTCCCAGCTGTCCAGAGGTGACTGCAGGGAGTTTGTGCAGCTCCCCAGCAAACAACCAAAACTTCTCCCCAATATCCAGCTCCAGGCACCACATAACCCTGAGAACAGCAAGATGCTTAGGGCACAGGGCAAGAATTACTGCACATTACTGTTGGGTGGTTCCTGACTTCCACAGAAATGGGACTGCAACAGTTCCTGTCCGGGCCTGAGTTCACAGAGACCTGCCCTTTCTGCAGGACACTCCCCCTCCCGCACCTGCACTGAACAGGAGCCCCCAGCTCCCAAGGGGCTCCTCTCCATGGGCACACACTTGTTTTAAATCATCAAGCAAAGGGACAAGATCCTGGGAGGTATTTTCAGCCTCCTCAAGCTGTTCTGTTTTCTACTCTCACTTCTCTGATTAGGAACCTAATCAGACCAGACCTCCCCAGCTTAAAATCACCTCCTTTCTCACACCCCACTCCTTAAAACCCATCACCCCTTCCAAAGGGCTCTCCTGCTGTTTTCCAGTCTCTGGAGCAAACAGAAAGAGCCTCCCAGCTCATCACCTGCCACCTGAGAAGTTAAACAACAGAGACTTGCCAGTTCTTGTGTTTTTCCTGTTCTGAGGGTGTTAACTGAGCCTGGGTCTCAGCAGGGAAGGTTTCTGTGTCTCTGTAAATTTACCTGTTTATTTAATAACAGTAACCAAAGTGACCAACTGAAGTTAAATTAAAATAATCACTTGGGGAAAACATCTGGCCAACCAAGAACAGTTTCACAAATTCAAATGCTGCAAGAAACACATTATGCATCAAAAGCCAAGTGCAGAGAGTCCTGTGACCAGGTCCAGAGCATGTATGTCATCCACAGGAGCTCTCCTGTCCCGATAGGGAGGCACTTACTGCTGGGGAAACACCTTCCAGGGGCATGAGAGGCTAATACTCTGAATTCTGGAAAGCACAAGATACAATTTTTTGCATGAGATGGAGGAAGGTAAAACAATTTCCCCCACCCCCGCAAGGGACAGTGACCTTTACAGAGGCAGCACTTGTCCCCTTGGCAATAAGGCTTATCTACAAGTGTCCCTTCAGTGTGGTTTGGCAGATTCTGTAGCGATTGCACAGTCCCTGCCTGTGCAGGAGCTGTGTCTGCAGCGCCCTGAGAGCACCAGGTGGAGCTGCTCCCAGTGGCAGTCAGAACAATCATTCCTTAAAGCATCTTTAAGCTGTTGCTTTGCTGCTGTTGGCAAATAATAGTCTGTGATTTCAGCATTAGACACTTCCACACAGGAATCTCTTTCCCTTCCCAGATGGAATATGACAACTTTTTCCCCCAGTTGTGCTGGTTTAAGGAGCTCCAGTGTCACCTCAGCTCTGACTTAGCTGGGCCTGACAGTGAGCAGAGCACGAAGCAAGGAAACAGTTTGGTTTAAGTTGAGGGAGAGTGAAAGGGGATAATGGAGGTGGTGTGGAGGGGCTTGTTTAGAGAGACAGAGTCAATGTGGCCATGGAGCGGTGCTGCCTCACCTGGGTCATAGGAATGGAGGGCTGGTAAGGGCAGGGAATAAGGAACAGAAAGGATCTTTCAAACAAAGCACACAGAGCATGATCCAAGCACCAGATTCCCTCAGAAGCTGCTCTCAAGAGGCAGGTGTTCGATACAGCCCCTTCTGTTCATGCAGCAGGAGCCACAAAGCTGCAGCCAGCAACTCCAGGAGCTGACCCAGCTCTTGGGAGTGGCACAAGGCAGTACTTACAGCCCTGCAGGACACGGCGTACGGGAGAGTCTCTGGGGCCCTCATCCGTGAGGGCAGGGAGTTGTTTTGGTCATGGAGGGTGCTGGAATGGAGAGACTTTGGTTACTGCTGACAAAAGCACTGGTTCACATTTATGCATCTTCCTACAGCAGGGCCGTGGGGGATGGTGCTGTGCCACCCTGGGAGTGGTGCTGAGGCGAGCTGTCTGTGCTCTAAACACTCAAAGGTTTTCCAAACAGTCCCAGAGGTGGAAGCAGACAGTGCTGCTGACAGTCCCTATGGCATGGGGGGCATGGACAGAACTCGGAGCTGCCACAGGCAGGACTGTGGCTGAACCTCAAAGGAACCCATTGTTCGATGAACCTTTAAACATATTTGGCAGCTGTGGTAGTGCCACCACATTCCATCCACTGGCAGATCAGTGAAAGCAGCCAAGGCAGCTCCTTCCAGTTCCCAGCTGGGCTCTGGGCTCCCCCAGCCCTAACTGGGATCACGCTTTGCAAAGGGCAGGAGGGAAGGACTCTACAAATACAGGCCCAACATCAGCACACCTGGCCAGGCTCCAGGCCCCCACCTGCCAGGCTCCAGGAGGCAGGAGCTCACAAGGCACCTCTCAAGGACTCACAGGGACCACAAGGTGCCAGCACCTTTCTCCCCTGTCCACTGGCCAGACATGCATCCGTTCCTGAACGCAGGACAGGAAGAGCACCCTGCCACAGGCGTACAGGAGCAGTATCTGTGTTCCTGAGGGCTTCATGCTCTGGTACAAACCAGGCATATGAGAAAGCAGGTCTCACTGAACCAGCAGTCCAAGAACACTGGGTGTCCAGCAGCATCGCTCCTCCCAGGATTCTGCAGCAGCCAAGGCAGCTCCTGCCCAGCCATCAAGGCATGTTGAGGGAAGGCTGCAATATTCCTCTAACAAACACTGGTGTAAGGAATCAAACTTGCATTCCCTACCTGTTTATGGCAGAGCTGGGGATACCCCAAACAAAAGCAGAATTGGACCTCTCCAACACCTCTGTGAAAGGAAACAAATGCTGTGGCTCAGAACTAAGAAACCCCAGCAAACACAATCACATCAGTGACTTAAATGGCTTTCCGCTGCCAGAGGGCAGGGTTAGATTTGGTATTAGGAGGAAATTCTTCCCTGGGAGGGTGGCCAGGCCCTGGCACAGGGTGCCCAGAGAAGCTGTGGCTGCCCCATCCATGGAAGTGTCCCAGGCCAGGTTGGACGGGGCTTGTGGGAGGTGTCCCTGCCCATGGCAGGGGATGGCACTGGATGGGCTTTGAGGTCCCTTCCAACCCAAACCAATCCCACGATTCTATAATCAGGAATATCTCTGTCATATTGCTACATGTTCAAGAGGGAGTAAATGTTCATTTATGATGAATGTTTTTGCTTCACTGCCATTTAAGTGAGAAACTTAAAAGTTATCATGTTTCCATTGCCATCACTGCACATAAGGTACAAAAGATTTTACGGGAGAGAGGGATGCTTGGAAATCTCTCTTCATGCCAGTTGTGGCAGCATTTTGCATTGTTCTCTACACCAAGACAAGCCTGCTGTGTAGCAAGATCCATGTTTTTAGGAACAAGCATAAACAAGGTGTCCTACAAGGGAGACCTGAGTAAGCAGCATCCCTGACCTCCCCTGGAGGACAGGACCAGGGAGAAGACAGCAGTGTGGCACAGGAGGAAGGCCCTCACCTGCTTCCCAGTCTTCATCACAGGGAGGTGCCTGCCAGGTGCTCCCATTCTTCACCTGCTCCGGCGATGGCTCACAGGACCCACTCACTTCAGGAAGAGAGAAAACACAGTGACCAGCAGTCCTTAAATCCATTAAAAGCTTTGGCTCAAGCTGTGAAACATCTCTTGGCTTCCTCCCATCTCTTGGGAGGAAGCCCTGCCCAATGCAAACAGGCTGGGGACACCCAGGGACTGAAAAAGATCAACTTCCAGTTTGCCTTTTTCAAGGAACAAGAGAAGACTCTGCTCCCTGGAACTTGTAGCAGGAATACTGGAGTGAAGGGAAAAGCTGCTGACATGGATGCAGGCATCACTGCTGGCCCCAGTGCAGCTCTACAGAAGATAGAAGGCTTCTGTCTGCTCTGTGGTGTGGCAGGAGTTCAAGGGAGATCAGCTCTGAAGAAGAAGGGCCTATCCTTGTGGTCATTAAAGCACCTCAGCTCCTGCCAGAGGCACTTCCTGCATAATTTTGGGTACAACCTTTCTATTCAATAAGCCTCGTAACAAAATATGTGCAAGGCTGACCCAGAGCACCTGCCATATCCTCAAGAAACTGCCCAATAAACCCAAGCAAAAAATATCAACTTTACCAAAGCTGCTGCATCACACAGAACTAAAGGCAACAATTTGACTCCCATTTATCAGTTATTCCATGATCCATCCTTACAAGAGGAAATCCTCAGTCTCCAGGGTGAGCAGACACCTGGGAGCATGGGGGGTTCTCTCACCTATATCTTGCTCCATGAAGGCTTTGTCACTGCACTTCATGATGTGGTTGCTGAGGTCGTGGAAAGGAACCAGGTGACGAGCGTTGAATGGGCATGTGGCCAGTTTTTTTGCAATTTCTGGGTTGCTCTAGACCAGGGAAAACCAAAATCATGTGCCACATCTCTTATAAGTTCACTTATCTCTTGCTAATCCATAGGAAAAAACCCCACTGGGATATTTGTGGTATTGCTTTAAAAAATACAAGCCTGAACAAGAAATTGCAATATATTGGTCAGACACTCACTAAAAGCCCATGGGCACAGGGACACAATTCACAGACACTGAGTCACCCTTGACTGAAGTGGAGCAGACCCTCACTAAACCCCCTCCAGCTTTCCAGTAATAGGGCTGCAAGGTTTAAAGCACAAATGAAACCATTTTAAAACCAACAAGGGAAAGACATCAGGCAAATGTAACCCATTCAGATGTACAGAATAAGCAGGCACAAAGGCAGAGAAATTCCCTAAACCTTTCAGAACAGCCAGGGAATTGGTAGCATTCCACCTGGATTCCCATTCAAACACAACTTTAGCCCAGACACCAGTTCTAGTAGCAGAGCTCAGCTGTCACTAGTAAATTATGTCCTCCAGATGATAGAGGCTTTACTGGGAAAAATAGGCTGGGAGAGCTGGGGGTGTTCACCTGGAGAAGAGAAGGATCCAGGGAGACCTTCGAGACCCTCCCACTGCCTAAAGGGGCTCCAGGAGAGCTGGAGAGGGACTTTGGACAAGGGCCTGGAGGGACAGGACAAGGGGGAATGGCAGTGGGTTAGAGAAATCCCCTCCTGTGAGGGTGGGCAGGCCCTGGCAGGGGTTGCCCAGAGAAGCTGTGGCTGCCCAGACCCTGGAATTGTCCAAGGCCAGGCTGGACAGGGCTTGGAGCAACCTGGGCTGATGGGAGGTGTCCCTGCCCATGGCAGGGGGTGGCACTGGGTGGGCTTCAAGGTCCCTTCCAACCCAATCCTGTGATTCCATGATTCTAACACAGTTCAAGCCAAGAGGACCCAACTTGCTGTCTGCAATGTCCCCATTTGGGTCCGGCACAGAGCAAAAGGTGGCTGAGGGAGGTGGAAGCATTAATGGGATTTTATGCACAAGTTGTGGAAAGGAAACTCAACAATTTTGTCCCAGGCAAGAGGGACAATCTCCACCCAACTGCTTACCACTGCAAATAACATACTGTGGCATCTTCAGATGCATCAATGATAAACCCAAGCCCTTCTTCTGCTAATTACTTAGACACCAGCTGTGTCTGCTTGGTGATCATTATCTCACCTTATTCTCTGAATGAGGAAACTTGTCAAAACTCTTTTCTCATCAGTTAGCGAACACCAGGACAAAAGCAACTTGGTGAAACATTTACCTGCCAATGCTGTTCACCCAGCTCACATGCACACTGTTGCCAAAATTGACAGGATTTCAGCCCTCCTGGATGTTTTGTATTTGCCACTTAGCTCTGCCCCCCACTTTCACTGGTTAATTAAGATTTTAAAGGTTCTAGTTTGACCAAAAGGAATTTATTGGATTCATATCAGGACACAAAGCCTACAGCTGCATCTTAACTGGAAGGCACAGCCCTGCTGCACACACTGGCAAACTTAAAAAGGGACAATCAGGTTTCCAAAGGTCTCAGGAAAAACCCAAAGCTCAGGAAGATTTATAGAAACCCAACCATGAGGACAACAGAGGAGGGAATGCTTCCTATGAAATGATTTGTATTTGAATTCTGGATAAAAGATGGAGAGGGGAATAAACCTCTCCCAAATGTGCTAAGCCCAGGATGTGCAGTTTCTGCCAGGTGCCCATGAAACAGTTATTAGCAAAAACAAAACTCCCCCAGCCTTGCTGTACAGCTGCATTCCCAGCACTGGAAGAATGAACTGCAACATCCCAGCACTTCTGCTCTGAGGAGCCAAGAGGGGTGCACAGAACTCTGACTGAGTCCTCTCTCCAGCTTAAAGTGGAGAAATGTATCTGACCTCCCTGGGAACTGCTGGAAGGGACTAGTCTCCTCCCTGAACTAACCATGAAGACTTTCTAGTCTTGTGTGAATTAATGGGTGCCTGAAGATATTACTTAACAAATTATAAAATTATATGAAATAAAGGCTAAACAAGGCTACTTGTCAGGAATTGCAGCAAGAATGACAACACACAGGGCATATTTGCATACACAGAATCACCCAGTCCCTGCCCAGCTCACCTCCTTACACTTCACAAGGTGGTAGGGAAAGCGACAGGCTCGGACATGATGATGTTTGACAAAGGGGCATTGGATTAACCTCTCTGGATCCAACAAATCTGAGACCAGAACAGAGAGAAAAGCACCGTGTTACAAACACAGGAATCACTCACACAGTGAAGTGGGGAAAAACTCCATCCCACCACATCAGGGCTGTGGTCTGAGAAAGTCAAACCAGTTGCTCTTGGTTTGAAACCACTCATTAAGGCAGGCACCTGCTTTGCACAACAAAATGTATTAAAAGTGACATTTTCATAACTGAGACATCGGTCAAAACAGAGGAGAGTCAGTAGCACTGAGTGTCACAACTCTTATTAGGTAGGAAACCACCCTCACTCCAAGGGGAACCCAGTAGCACTTTTCCAGCTCTCCCAAAGGAGCATCAGTGGGATCATGACACACCCCACCAGCACCTTCAGGAGCAATCTTTTTCCATCAACAGCTCATTTTGCTGGAGGAAGAACAGGAGGCAACTAGGCTCCATTTCAAAGGAAGCCCAGTGGGATGCATGTGACTCAGAATGAAGTTTTTAATATGTCAGGTAATTATTTAGGAGCTGAGGAGTTACTAAATCAGCAAAACCCCTGAAGAATCAAGGCACTGAACAGTGAAGCAGTGTGAATCCACACATATTTTTTGCCTATAAAATATATTAAAATATAAATATTAATAAAACCTCGTACTTTCCATATTCTCAGTGAGGATGAAGTCCTCACTACTGCCTGGGGGTGTGTGGGGCACACACCAGGGAGCCAGACCAGGCTGCTCCATCCTTTCTGCTCTGCTCCTCTTGTTGCTTAGGCTTTTAGCACATTTAGGATTTGATTATGTAGGAGCTCAAACAGCATCCCCTTCTCTCTCTCACACATGTGGGTGCTCGGCTCTCCCAAGAGCCAGGCCAGGTTGCTCTGTGAGCCCCCAGCTGTGTGCAGTGCTGCTGTCCCTGAGCTCCTCTCACCTGCATCAGCCTGTTCAGCTCATCAGAGCAGCTGAAAACCAAACTGGCTTTGCATTGGTCCAGCTGCCCCCGGAACAGCAAAAAGATGGCTTTGTCACCACAAAATTAAATAGAAAACACACCTCTCTAACACTGTAATTTCAGTATGAGAAAGCAGGTATTACTCTATGTTGGCACAGGGTGCCTAGGGGATGCTCCTAACACACCAGTTCATATCTATGGAACTAATATATATTCATCAGAACTCAGGTATGTGCTAAACGTTCCTGCAAATTCTTTTACGTATTTCAATCACTTCTGAGAACTCATACATTAGAGTTGGAGTCTCTTGAAGGTCTTCAGGGAACATCCCATTCCTCAAATTATCCTTTTCAGCCTCCTAAGAAGAGTTTCTTCTCCTTGAACATATTCCAACTATGTAGTCTGGCCAAGAAACACAGTATCAGCATTGCTCAGGCACAGTCTTTATTCCCAAGGCTAAAATATCCACTTGTGCACACACCAAGCATTGATACATATCTGATATTAGATATACATTATTTATCACTGATAAACAATAACAGGATTAAGTATGGTCTGTTCAAGGAATCCAGAAGACTAAGCACTCTTTGGTACAGATTTTCCCAAGTTTCTCCTTGTGAACCGGCTCCACACCAAACCAGACCGGGTGCGATCAGTGGAGCGAAGGGGAAAGAGCATCAGAGGCAGAGCAGGGCCCTCAGCACATAACCCAAAACCCAGACAGCACCAGCGCCGGCCCGGGCAGGTGAACGGGCAGAGTTTACACTCGCTGAGACGAGCGAAGGCACCACAGCAATGCCCGTGCACTGAGGTCCCGTCCCTGTCCCCACACCCACAGCCACCCCAACCCCGCCCGAGCCGGGCGCCTCGGCTGGGCCCGCACTGGGCCTGCACTGGGCCCGTAATGGGACTGCACTGGGACCACTCTGGGCCCGCAATGGGACTGCACTGGGCCTGCACTGGGCCCACTCTGGGCCTGCACTGGGACCACTCTGGGCCCGCAATGGGACTGCACTGGGCCTGCACTGGGCCCACTCTGGGCCTGCACTGGGCCCACTCTGGGCCCGCAATGGGACTGCACTGGGACCACTCTGGGGCCGCACTGGGCCTGCACTGGGCCTGCACTGGGCCCACTCTGGGCCTGCACTGGGCCCACTCTGGGGCCGCACTGGGCCCACTCTGGGGCCGCACTGGGACCACTCTGGGGCCGCACTGGGACCACTCTGGGGCCGCAATGGGACTGCACTGGGCCCACTCTGGGGCC
>JAWWEU010000080.1:2947439-2963958 GCA_035583155.1 Acropternis orthonyx | reverse complement strand
GTAAAGCACTTGCTCAGGCAAACTAAAGGGAACAACGAGCCACCTCTGCTGGTTCTCAGCCTCCCCAGCTGCAGCAGCAGGTTTTCCAGCCCTCAGAGCCTCCCACTGGTGCAGCTAGGCCGCAGCTGGACCCTTAAAAGCCTCTTGTTCAAAGTGCTCCTGAACCTTGTGGCAGGCACTCAGAGCCACGTGTAAATGATGCCCCTCTCAAAACCGCAGGCCAGGCTGCCCCAGGGGAGCTGTGCTCCTGAGACAGCCAGGTAGGGACGTGCTGACACTTCCCAGAGCTGCCTCTGCAGCGCTCAGGCAGGAGGGGAGGGAGGAGATGGCCAGGGCCACGAGCCTCACAGCCTCTCCCTCAAGGTCAAAGGCTTCCTGGTGAACTCCTGTGACCACCCAGTGCCCAGCCAGAGCCAGAGCAGCACCTCTGTCAGAGCACGCAGCCAAGCCCATCAAAGCTGCCTTTCCTTCATGTGGTGGCACAGTAGGCTCTTTTATTAGGCCTTTTTATTTAAGTTACATGGTATTTAAAGAAACATATATAATTCTTATCTTTAGCCCCCCGGGCACTCCACAATTAGCCACCACACCTAGAAATGCTTCTCTGTAGCTCAGAGCACAGGATCCATTCAAACAATACCACATTTGGAAGGAAGACAACAGAGCTTCCAAGTCACCTGTTTTCAAATGAGGGAAAGAGAAGTGAAAAGATGGTAGAGTTAATAATTGCCCTGGTCCTGCAGTGCTCCAGGCCTTGAGGTTTTCTTTTCTGGAAGTAATAATTTCCTGAAATGAGCTGCAAAACACGCCAGCTAATGATATGCCCTGCATTTCAGATTCCTTCATTGTTAACTTTTGTTCCTGTGTTTACCTTCATTCCCACACAGATATTTAATTTGAGGGCTGCTGAGTATTCCAAGAATTTCTATTGCAGGAGCATGTCATCACTACCATAAATTGTGCCCAAGGTCCTGGAGTATTCACTTGCAGGCTGGAATCATTGGCCTAGCAATGTCTTGTGGGGTGTTCCCAAGCCAGTTTGCAGGACAGGAAAAGCCAAGGTCCTTCCAGCCCTGAAATCCTTGACCAGACAACCAAGGATGCCCATGTGTGAGGAGAACATCTGCTCTACCTGCAGATCTGGTCCTTCAGAAGAGGTGCCTTCACATTGCACTGGTGAGGGCAAAAAGGCATGTCAGGGGATTCATCCAAGAGTGTCTCTGAGGCCGAAGGACTGAAGGGCTTCTTTATCTGGGTGTGAGTTTGCCAGTTCCTGAGATGCTCCCCCTATCCCCACTGCTCTGTTGCACAGGACTGGCACCTGATTCCTGTCAATTCCCTGTGGCCTGGAGCACTCCTGGGATGATGTTTTCCGCCCCATTAACACAAAAGACCAAGCTCCTCTCAGCCCTTGCAGTCCTTGTCCAGACACCCAATGGCTCCACGTTGTGAGAATATACCATGCCCTTTTCCCTTTTTTCCTCTCAGCCCCTTCATGTTTTTGCTGGTCTTTCCCTTCCAAGCAGGTGGACTAGACTGTTTTCTTTTTCTAACACCAACCCTGGAAGAGATTTTCAAGAAGCTGCTTGTCTTTCTCCACTCTTTAGGCCATGACTGAGGCTGATCCTTAGCCAGTTCAAGTTTTGGGCCTTGATGTGCCTTGTGGTGCTCCAGCCCTGCCAGGGTTTCACTTGTTGAATCCACAGGTGGTCATGTATAGGTATTTTTGCTTGATGGGTGCACTTATGTGTGTGATAGACCTCTCTGAGTGCATGTCATGGACGCATTTGCATGCAATGCCCTGCAGATGAGCATGAGAAAGTCTGTACATTCCTGACTCTCATCACAACAGGATGTGGTGGCCATTCCAATGATTGGTGTTCTTCAACACTGCCTGACCCTGCAGGCAAGGCTGCCTCTTCCCTCCTTGGTGTTAAGAATCTCAAGAGAGCATTATCTTTGTGTGAAGAGAGAAATGCCAAGAAATCCTGTCCCTCTTGTGCAGGCAAACCTTGAGTGGATCTGCTTCCAGTGGTGTGTGGTGGTGCCTGTCTCCTTGGAGTGAGGAGTTTCAGCCACACAGAACAAGGAAGGCAGGGCAGGAGGAGACCATGGCCAACCAGCACAGGAAGGTCATCAGGGTGAGGAAGGCTGGAATTTGGTGAATTCTGGCAATAGAGAAAAGGCTCCTGCCCCACCTGTAGACTTTAAGTTCAGAACAGATCCTGCCACCTGCAAACAGGTGAGGACCAAAAGACATTGGGGATTCATCAGGGGAAGCTGTACTTGAATCATTTTTCCTCCATAAAGGAGGAAATATCTATGACATCTTCAGGAGACTCCCTCTTTTAGGAATCTTAAACATCAGTTTATTAGCCTGACCTGATGTCTCAGGAGGTTTCTTGTTTGCCAGAAGGCAGAGGCAACATGTTGCAGAAGGGCAGTTGAACTTGTCCTTCGTTTGGGATATTGCCATTTGCTGCTCTTTGATGTGGGCTCCAGTGATAATGCCCAAAGTGTTTCTAGAGTGACTGTAGAGCTCTGGGGAGAACTAAGGGTGTGAGGGCCCAAATTAGAAAAGGCTTGAGTAGAAAAGAACTCCCCCAGTGGATGAACACCTGGTTGATGCTTTGTGTTACAAACAGAGCTTTGGTTTTGATTGTCAGAGAATTGTCTGTGATGAATGAGGGCTACTGGGCAAGGATGGAAAATACTTGAAAAATTCATGCAACAGACTCTTTGCAGTCAGGCATGTAAAGAGAGGAGGTCTCTAAAGCAGGTGTGGCAGGGGAGGTTTGCCATAAACGAAAGAGAAGTGAGAGCACAAGGGTTAGAACAGATGGCAAAAAAGCTGTGCTTAGCATCTAATTCTGGTCCTGCACTAGTCTTAGTTTTAAAACATTGTTTTAAATGCAAATTGGACACTCAATCTGTCCCCTCCCCACACTGTAGCAGCTGAGCACATCACAATGAACTGTTTTCCAAGAAGTTATTTCAGTTGAGACATAGCCCCCAACAACTCACAGTTTGGTTCTATCAGCTCACTCCCACCTCTGAGGGGTAGTGAGGGACACCTCTGGGCTTTGTGTGACTGTTTGCACTACTCAGCATGGGGGACACCATGTGGGTCACCGTGTGATGGCAAATGTTCTGCACTCTCTGCAAGGAAATAACATTTATAAACTCATTACTGAGAAGTCATATTTGGGACTGTGCTAGTCCTACTTGTGTGCCCTTTCACACAATCAGAATAGGGCTGATGTTTTCCTGTCAAGACACATGCTCGTGCATAGAAATGTTCCTTTTGAAGATGCAACACCTGGGAAAAGTTGCCATCTAAACTGTGGGTAGGATTCATGTCTTACTTGAGTTCACATTTTAGGTCTGTGTTCCTAGACAAGCTTCCTAAAAATATTTTCAGGTACAACAGGTACAACCCACTGGAGTAGGTGCACTCATTTTAAGGTGTGTGAGATACAGCCGTCACCTGGTGTCTCTGTGCTCCTTTCATGCTCACTAGACCTGGTTAATCTGGGGAGGAATTCTAGGTGGGCCAACACACTTCAAACCATAAAATCAGGCCATACCTTCTGTCACAGAGGCCTGAGCTCTTGTCTGCCCATGCAGAGCCTGAAAAACCCTCAGAGGAGCTCTTTTGGAATGCAATGAACAAGGCCAGAGGGGGATGTGACTGATTTCCCCTGCCCAGGGCACAGGGTTAGCCAAACTCTCAGCTTGGTGCTTATGGAACTGTAGCAGGTAGCCTGAAAATCTCTGCTCTGTGGAGTTTTGGATTCTTTTTGTACTTGACCCCAGAGGATCAAAGACAATGAACGCTAAGCAGCAACTTCTATCCTCCTTCCTCATGTGCAGTGTGGCTTCCTCTTCCTGCATCCTCTTTTCTTTTCAAGGGGATGGATGGAACTTCACCAGGAGACTCCTTCTGTGCTGCTAGGTCTGGCTCTGAACAAGTCAAAAAGGGAAAACTCATCCGTTTGTCTGAGGATTGTCCCTCATTGTCCTGCTCCCAGTCATCTTCCTCTGGATTCTGATTAGGATAACCCTGAGCATCCCAGGGCAGGATGACACAGCCAGTTGCAGCAGAGCAGCAAATACACCCATGGGGTAGAGTTCTGGGTGTGGGGAGAGATATTCCCTTGTGCAGGTGTGGGTGGAAACACCTGGGAGCTCTCATCAGGACTCTGCTCTTCCCCACAGCTCCCCTGCCCTACCAGTGCCTGGCAAAGTGTGAAGATGATTTCAAGCCCTGCCTGTCCTTGCCTTGGAGCTGCCAGGGGAGATGTGCTCTGTGGGTTGCCCCGACAAGCAAGGACTCTACAGGACCAAGCTGTGGGACAGGGGGACTGGGGAGATCATGCCCCATTTCTGATCTGTTCCAGGAAGGTGGGGAGTGGCAACGGCTGCAGCCCCACCATGGCTTTAAGTCCCATGGGCAGTGCACGAGCTCGAGGTGCAGCAGGGAGGCAGCTCCAGCTTCTCTGTCAACATCCAGTGAGTAGTTGTAGTAGACAGAAGTTGTACCTTCTCACTGTCTTCTTGAGGCTACTCAATCCACTCAGCCACTCCTCAAGGAAGGGTATCTGGAGTGGAGAAGTCTCTGCCTCATTAATGTTACCTGATCAAGGACCTTTCAAGTGCAAGTGGGATAACACATAAAAGGGTGTACTATAACCAAAATCACGAGGAGACACAAATTTAATAGACAAGGGATAACAATACCCAAGCCTGAAAGTCTCCAAGAGCTAATTAATGAGCCCTTACAGAAATACGGGCACAGCTTTGGAAAAGGGCCACCTGGACTTTGTAACTGACAAGCAGAGGGAAATGAAATGAACACAAAGGTTTGGGAAATTCAAGAAATTCAAGAAGGGCTTGTGGGACCAAGGAAAAATTACTAAGGAATGTGTAGGGAAAGGGAATGAGAAATAGACATAAAGCTATAAAAGGGTCTTGTCAGATTTAAGCAGCTGCCAGACAGTTCACGTGTCTGAGTCCTGCCCCTCATCTCTGCATTCTGTCCTATTTTCTGATTAAATTTTCCTTAGCTGTCCTTCAACATGATTTCAGTCTCCATATGTGAATGGTGTAAGGAAAATTTTCTGAACTGAAATGAGGATAGAACCTAGTGAACACTGTAGAAGCAAATGCAGTGGGACCATGAAGGAGTACTAAGCCCTTGGAAACCTGGAAAAATGTAAGTAATCATAAGAGGCCCCACCAGTGGAGCTGATCCTTCTCATCTGTCTCAAGGTTGTCGGTGACTATGTAATTACACTCTGAACTGGGTTGCTTCCTTTAGATCCATCTCTTTAGCTGGAACAAAACCTGATCTTGGCTAAAAAGAGCATGAGCAGAAGCTCACCTTTAAAGCTCATAAGAAATCCATGGCATCTGTTACCTACCTGCTTCTTTATTCATCCTTCCCTTGGGTATAACCCTGGTGTTGGATCTGTGCAGTTCACTGCACTCTCGAGATGTCTGGCAGAAATGGATCCCCTTGGCACACACACTGGTCCATCTACAGTTCTCAGAGGAACAGCCCTTCTACAGAAGCTGCAGAGGAAGACTCAAAGCTCCTGCTGACCAGGTTGCCTGCAATGATTTAAAAACATGTGTGTGATTCCACCAAGGAGGCCTAAAGGCATCACATGGCCCTGCCCCTACTGAAGTGTGGAATGTTTTTCACCACTCATTAAGAACTGGAAGGCAAACCATTCCCTTGTGGCTAATTAGGGAGCTTTTCCAGTTTTGTTGGTTGATTTGTTTGTTTTTATTGGCACAGGAGCTGGTAAACAGGGGGATTTTAATCAGCTCTCAAGACAGTGGCATTTCTTTCTGTTTTCTTTTGTCTGACCCTTTGTATTTTAGTTTCTAGTAGCCAGGACTTTCAGATGTTGCAAATTCAGTGGGTCAAGGTGCCTTCATGAGAAATGGAGTATTTATCTCTGGTGAGAATCCTTAGCTTGGACATCCAGTGTAATGCTCACCCATCTTAGACTCCACTTTTTCCAGTTGCACCTCCACAGTTTGGCTTGTAAGGATTATTTGGGAGACAGGGCAGATGGTGTTGGCAAAGCCAATGTGAACGAAATGTCCACCGCTCTGGTTGAATGGTGGGAATCAACTGTGTGACCAGTGTGCATTTCCGTGTGTGCAGGGCTTGCTCCATCCAGTGATTAGACATGAACTCATTACTTGCCAGACAAGACTGTAACAGCATCTCCACCAGCCTGCTGAACCTCACACCCATGTCCAAAGTGCTCTAGGGAGAGGGCGGTGGGAGCGAGAGGGTTTTTGTGAGCAGGAGAAAAGTTGGGCACAAGTGAATCACGTTAATCACACTGAGCCTTCGGACTTGACACAGAAGCTGCAAAAAAAAGTGATTTTCGCATGTCCAACATGTCTCTGTTTTGGCTCTAGACTATGTAGACAGTGTCTTTTTGGGCGGAAATCATCTTAACAAAGTCTGGTTGTGTACTGTGAATTTTCTTCTGCCTAGCCCAGTTTTAGTCTTTAAGCTCCCTTTGAGTACCACTGGGAGAAAAATTGATCCTTCTAAAGCTTGATTTACCTGACCTGTACAGCAACTTTTGGAGGAGGTGAACTAAGGTCTGAAATTGCTCATTTCTCTCCACTGACGACCTGTGAAACAAAGACAAATAGCTCAGCTGAAGACACCTGCTCTGAAGGTCAGTGGGATCAATTCCTTTCTGTTTAGAATTATATGTTCAAATAGGTATCTGAAAATGTCTCAATTAGCTCAGACAAGCTGCATTCTGGAACACTGATTCTGCTCGTTTGTAACATGAAAAGGACATTTATAAGACTGATTTCTTGCACATGTCTCCAGTGGGAGGGTAAAGCTGCTTGTGGTGTATCAAAAACATTAACCTCCATTCTTTCCTTCACCAATGCACTTCCCAGGGGTGATCCATCACCTCCTACACCAGATCACAACCGCTGCATTACCTCCAATACCTCTTATCACTGGCCTGAGTAAGAGCTCCAGATTAGTTACTTTATGAACAGCCCAGATCTTTATTTAAATTGTTATGACTCAAACCTGTGCTAGATTCTCTGACATCTAAAATATCTTTGAAACACTGATAAAACCAAAGGCTGGGTGCTCTGCTATGGCAATGCCACCCTGCTGGGGGAGCTATCTGAGGGAATACACATCCCTCTTCCATCCATGAGTGAAAGGAGTTCCTATGTTTTTCAGGCTTTCCAAGTCCTTGTTTACTCGCTCATCAGTTGTTTAATTAACAGCTCTACTATTTAACACTATTGCCTTATTGTCAGGTTTGTGGAATCCACTGCCATCCTGGTGTGAGAGGAGACACTTTTGAGCGACACAGCAGCGAAACATGCCCTGAGGTGGCTGTGTCTGGGTGACAGGGTGTATGAAAGGGTTTGGGCAAGTTATCACCTCCCATAGCCTGGGATTTTACACTTGAACAGGATAACAATCCTCATAAGTTGATGTCCCACCTTACAGGGAGCTGTCTTGCCTGCCCCAGTGGAAATCAGCAGCTTTTGGCAACTGTGCCTATCGAGCCATGATTCAGTTCTGTCAGAGGATTGTGACTGACTCAAACCACCTCTGAGAATGCCACAATTGAGCCACAGCTCCAAATTGCATTGAAGAACATGATGGTTGAGACAGAGACTTAAACCCCATGTGAGGACATGACTGAGACAGGGACCCAGAGAGTAACTTCAGTCTCCTGTGGAAGCATATCCATTTCCATTCCTGGTGACATTTGGTGTAGACAAAGGAACAGAACAGACATTGGCTATGACTGTGGAAGACTGGTGATAACTTCTTGATATCAGTCTTTTAATTCCCACTCATCCCAAACTTAAAATCTTAACTCTTAGTATGAAATATTCTGTCTTGTAAGGATAGAGAGGCAGTAATTTTATTCAATAATACCTTTCTGAAATTAAGCTTATAGTCACTGAGGTGTAAGAACTGTTGGATCCAAGTCTTTTCTAGGAATGAAATTTCTTTGAAAAGTTTATTCTCCACTTAGAATGTTCAGGTGATCCAAACTGCACTGCCATCCTGTCATGGTACAGTGCTCCCAGTCCACCAGTCCCCTCCCAGTGGCCTCATTGCTGCTTACATTGTGGAAGTGCAGGTGCCATTTTCATGAAGTCAAACCAGTTCAGCCGAAGACTGATGAACCACATAATTTCAATATTTCTTCTAAGGTGAACTATCAGACCAGTCAGGTTTCGGTTCCCCACCTTCCAGGAGAAGTTTAGCTCTTCTCACACCTCCTGAGCTCTGAAGGCCAGTGATGGCAGGGCAGTGGTGCTTTGGATTGTGTTGCTGCTTAGCTGTGGGTATATGATCACTCTTGTTCTGCAGGCTGTGAGAAGTTCTGCAGACTCACCAGAAAATTACACCTGAAAATAGGAATATGTGCTGAGTTCCGGTTTTCAGATCTGCATGCCCTTCTATTGTCTCTGAATGTGGCTATAGAGTTGGTGAGAAGAAATCCATGCCAACCTGCCCCTAAAAGCAGTTCCCTTCCTCTGTGCAGGTCCAAACCTCGCTCTCTGAGCTCTCAGCTGAGGCCTTTGTGACCATCTATTACATGCCTGTAACAGGCAACACCTGTGGTCTCGTACCTGAGGACAGAGATAGCTGCTGACTTGGGCACCACAAAATGCCCCTTTTGAATCCTCTCATGTCCACCCTGAAGACTCAGGAGATGAAATTTGCCCTCACAAGGTTTTTGGGTGAGTGGGAACTCGACTGAAGTTAATGGGTATTTTCCCTCTACAAAATACACCCTGGACTGATGAAGAGCACAGACGATCTTGGACTCGCGAGTCATGATTAAAGCTGGGGAAAGATGCTCTCCCAAGAAAGTGTTGGAAATGAGAGCTTGGTTTGGTTCTTGTGTTTGAGAGGAATGAATGACCTCAGAAAAATGCTCTTTCTTTCCTAGAACACATCTCTCTCAGCAGCTCTCATTTCTCCCAACTTATCCCTTTACTTGCTCTACCTCCCTTGCTCCCACCCTCCACCTGCCCTTCAACACTTGAGCCTTCCTGCATTTTTGCATGGCAGCCAACACTTGCTTTGCATCCCCTGGAGACTTCACCTGAAAGCTGACTTTTCCTGCTTTTTTGATGGACAAGAGCATCTGGCAGAGCCCAGTGTCCTTTGCTTCCAGATGCAGTTTTAAATGTCCAATTTTCCAATGTGACATTTTGAGTAAATAAGTGTACTGTAAAAATAGAAAGCACTAAACGTCAAACAATTCCTGCCATGCCCTGTTACTGTCATCTCTGCTCCACTCTGTCTACTTGCAGGACACTGGGAACAGCGTGACCAATTGCCTGTGCTGTGCTGGGAAGCAGCCCTTGCCCACACTCCCGTACAGTCAAAGCAGTTCTGCTCCTGCTGGTCTCTCCAGTGGATCCTAAGGCCTTCAGGCTTTAGGTCTGAGCTGCAGCTCCTGCCTGCTCCACACCCCCAAGCCTCTGTTTCTGAGGTTGCTGCCAGACTTTCAAGGGCCTCTAGGTTGACAATACCAGATCCAAGGATAGGACCAGCCTGTGGGGTTCTGGGGTGGAGGACCAGTGAGTGGTTTCAGGGGTGCCTGGCAGCAGCATTTGTTCTGCTTCTGCTTCTAGGTTTCATGAAAGGTGAAGGGCCTTGAGGGGAAGCTGTATGAGTATGGTGTGACTGAGGAGAGACCTCATTGCAGTTACAACTTCCTTGTGAAGGGAAGAGGAGGGGCAGGCACTGATCTCTGCTCTGTGGGGAGCAGGGACAGCACACAGGGAATAGCCTGGAGTTGTGTCAGGGAAGGTTGAGGTTGAATATTAGAAAAAGGTTTTTTCCCCAGAGGGTAGTCGGGCACTGAACAGGCTCCCCAGGGCAGTGGTGACAGCACCAAGGCTGACAGAGCTCAAGAGGCTTTTGGCCAATGCTCTCAGGCACAGGGTGTGGGGCTGGTTCTGTGCAGGGCCAGGAGTTGGAATTGACGATAATTGTGTGTCCCTTCCAACTCAACATACTTTAAATTCTGATCACAGCCCCCCAGATAATCCCCACTGCATAACGAGTAGGGTGGCATAGTGGGCTGGAGGAGTGGGTGTGTTGGAGAGAGGAGGGCCTCTGTTCATACCATGAGATCCTTGAATGAGCTCTCCATAGCTGTTAAAAAAGTCACTTGTAGCCAGGCCATGCAGAGGCACAGCTCTCTGAATGCCCCTTTTTTGACTACTGTAAACTATGACATGCTAAAGCTGTTTATTAAGAGAGCCCCTGCCATGCCTGGACCCTATCTCTTCATAAAGGGAGATGAAAGTTAAGAAAGACACAGATTTTTACATCCTATTGACCATAAGAGAAGTTGCTGATGATCAGGAAGAAGCCCTAATGCAAAGATATGTCCCCACCTGGGCAGTGTGAAACTATGGCAACATACAGGTGAGATGGACTGACCTGTCTGGTGAAGCCGAAAATACAGGTCGTAATGTTAGGCAAATTAATACTTCCTGGAAACCAGAAGCCACTGAATGACCAAACAGAACTCAGAGGTGGAGAGAGTTATATAATTAAGCATTAGCATTAGGCATTCCAAGAGCTGCAGTTCCCAGACAGCCTGCTGCAGTCATCCAGACTGATTAATACGGGTCAGAGTCACAACAATAGCAATCAGAGAGAAAATACTTCAAATATCCATCACCATCACCAGCTCCAAGAAGGGGTAATAAAACTCCTTCTCTCTACTAAATTTAAGATTAGAGTCTGAATAAGGCCTGGGGGGTAACTGGGCCTGTCAGTCAGTCATGTGGAAGCCTATCAACAGATAGATTAAAAGGGCTCATCTATTTTGATTCCTGTCAGTCCTCATCAACAATTAATGACATCTATAGTAGATATGGGAACTCAAATTTCAGTATTAGCACAGCTGAGAAGGTGAGTGTACAACCTGGACTGCAAAGAGTTAAAATCACTTGAGTGAACAGAGTAAGAGTTAAGTACCAAACCACACATGTTAATTTATGGCTCCCGGGTAAGAAGCTGCAGTGAAAGATTCCAGTGAAAGATCACAGTGAAAACATTTGGGGCTTTGATGTTCTGAAGAGCTGAACTTGGCACTATGTGGTCCTTTTGTTCAAATGCTAACCAGATGAAAATTAGGAGGCTACAATTTGTGTTGCCAAGGAGCACCTGCACTCCCTGACTCAAAGGTTCCCAATGTACCACAATACACAACTTCTGCTGCGGCGTGAAAATGAATTTTTGAAGCTGTAGGTGATCTGGAAAAACGTCACATTACCTCCAGGCCCCTCTCACCATATAATTTACTGTTTTGACCAGTTCAAAAACTGGACAGGAGATGGCGACTGACATTTAATTATCAGCATTTAAATGCCAGCACAGCCCCACTATAAGCTGCAGGGCCCAATTATTGCAATATAATAGGAATAGGTATCCATGGCAATGACAACGGCAGCAAAACTCCCAACATGGCCTTATCTTAAAGGTTTTTTCCAACCTTAATGATTCCATAGTCTCATTTCCCCTTTTAATTGGGATAAATATAATTCCTTCAGTTCAAACAAAATCCTTGGGACTGCGCCCTATTAAATTGTACTGAAAGTGTCAGGATTTCACGAAAAAGATAAGACAAACCTAAACTTTGCTAATTTTGTTATACTCAAAAATGAGGCATATCTGGTGAGTGGTGGAGCCACGAAGCATTACACAGTTGACTCTATGTTCCCTGTGGAGTGGTTCCCTCTCCAGCACTGTTTGCCTGTAGGTCTGACCTTAGCTTGTCCAGCAATGGCCTGTTGGGGTTGGAATGAGGTTGGGTCTCTGCCCCTCCAGCCTATGCAGCCTTGACAAGCACCATCAACAGCACTCTGGTGTGACTTTTGTGTCTTGAGTCCAAACTCAGGGTCTTGGGGAAAAAGCAAAACAGTCCAATAAAACTGCCAGGTTCAAGGAGTGCCTGAAC
This sequence comes from Acropternis orthonyx, assembly GCA_035583155.1. Lineage (NCBI taxonomy): Eukaryota > Metazoa > Chordata > Aves > Passeriformes > Rhinocryptidae > Acropternis > Acropternis orthonyx. The sequence continues at coordinate 2,951,941 of JAWWEU010000080.1, read as the reverse complement.
TTGGGTGAGAGCTATTGAGGCATCACTCCAGGGTCTGTCAACACCCCCAGAGCTGAAAATAATTGTGGTGTGGAAATGAGTAGTAAAAAGTTATATCCAACCAGCTTGTACTGCTCTTATTTGTCTCTTCACAGCCTCCTCTGAGATGCAATTAAGAAGGGAGCCCTTGCTGTGAGACCTGACTGCTCTTGTGACTTTATCTCCTAACCAAAATCACCCAAGGAAGGAAAATCCCTTCCCAGCTGTGCAGCTGAACATCAGTCAGACCCTCAGCATGTGAAAAAGACTCATCAGCCTGAGATTGGTCAGGATTTTCTTTTCAACCAGATTCCCATACATGCCCCAAGCTCTTCCATTGCTGTTCATGTGTCTCCTCAGGGGAACCACCATTGCTTTGCTGTGCCCCAATTTCCTGACAGAAAACTCTATTTCTAGGAATGAGCTTTTCCCTCTGTGTCATGTGAAGTCCGCTTGGTGGACAAAGAGCTGACTTTGGAGAGCAGCTGTGTTGGAAATCTACAAATCCACTTGGTGGCTGCAGAGAAGTTTTAACTGAGTTTTCCTTCCCGAAGGAATAAAAGTGCCTGTGTTAGCAGTGAAACCTTCAGGAGTGACAGGCAGAGCTTAATATTTATAGGAAATTGGGGTTGTTAGAGGGAGAGATATAATAGGGAGAATCAGAAAGCAACAAAGAGAATGAGGCACATGAAGAAAAGATATGTCCTGTTCCTGAGAGGGGTGGGAAGGTGGATAGTCACTGAGAAGTGCAGGCTGACCTACTCAGTTAAGATGCTCCCATCTTCTGTGCTTCTCTGTCTACCTTTCAGCTGAAAATCTGTGACTACAGAAAGCTCAGGGGATGATTCTTCCATGTGGTCAATCTGCAGGATCCCCCTCAGGGTGACCTCCAGGAAAAGTTTCAGTGGGCTGTTGACTGAGGAACCAAAATGATTCACACCAGAGAAGCAAGAACCAGAGAAGGAGCGTTTCAGGCAAGACAAGAACAAATATTTTCTCTTCCTCACTTCTTTCACCTTCCCCACTGGTTGTTTCCAGAAGCTCTGCTATTGAGTCTGCCCGGTGTTTTCCTGACTCTCACACACAAACAGGAATGTTGTTATGAGCATGCACCTCAGTCCACTGTGAAACAAAGCCTGGCCTAGAGGAAAGCTGTGCTGGGCCCCAGCTCTCTGCTTTCTCATCTGTAGAGCCTGGTCCTTTTTTGCTGGGACCAGGACACCTCCAGAGGGTGAGGGATCCAACGAACCACTATGAGAACATTAAACCCCAGCTCCAATTCCCCATCATCTTGGATGGCTCCCAGCTCCCTGAGTACACACTCCAGGGCTATGCCTTCTGTCCACCCAGCCTAGAACTTCTACTAGCAAAGTTTAGCATGGGGAGAGCTTTCCTATTTTGGTGGCACAGATCTGCCCTCTGTTATGTTGCTGCAGATCCTGTCAGTATGTGAGCTTTGGTGGAAAACAGATTCGTCCTGAAACAAGGCTTTGGTGTTACAGGCAGGATGAGGAGATGGAGAAGACCTGGTACTGGTGAATTACCCAGTGCACTCATTCTATTTTAAATTGGCAATAATATACATTAATATTTCCCAAGGTGAGTCTGTTTTGTCTGTGAGAGTAACTGTTCTTTGTTCTCTCTGTCTTTATCTTGACACAGGAGTTTTTTCGCCTTATTTGCTCCCTGTGTTGGAATTGAGAAAAATCTGTGTGAGCTTCTGGCAGCCAGCCAAGGTTGAAGCCAAAGGAAATAGAATCATAGAACTATGGAATATGCTGAGTTGGAAGGGACCCATCAGAATCACTCAGTCCAACCCCTGGCATTAGCAGGATACCCCAAGGATACCATCATGTTCCTGAGAGCATTGTCCAAACAATTCTTGAGCGCTGTCAGGCTTGGTGCTTTGACCACTGCCCTGGGGAACCTCTTCAGTGCCAAACCACCCTCTGGGGGGAAAATCTTTCCCTGAGATCCAACCTAAACCTCCCCTGATTCAGCTCTAGATGTTTCCTCAAGCCCTGTCACGGGCCACGAGAGTGAAGCGATTGGTACCTGCCCCACCACTGCCCCTCAGGAGGATGTTGAAGACTTCATTGAGGTCTCCCCTCAGTCTCTTCTTCTCCAGCTGAACACACCAAGTGCCCTCAGCCGCTCCTTGCATGGCTTCTCCTCAAGGCCCTTCACTGTCCTCATGACCTCCTTTGGACCCTTTCTAATGGCTTAATATCTTTTTTATATTGTGTCATCCCAAACTGCCCCAATATTGCAGGTGAGGCCGCTCCAGTGCAGAGCAGAGAGGGACAATCCCCTCCCTCACCTGGCTGGTGATGCTGAGCCTGATGCTCCCCAGGACACGGTGGCCCTTTGAGCTGCCAGGGCACTGCAGGCTCATGTCCAACTGACCACTGAACAGGACCCTCAGGTCCCTCCCTGCAACTGCTCTCCAGACTCTTGTTCCCCAGTCCGTAAACACAGCCAGGGTGGCCGCATCCGACACGCAGAATCTGGCACTTCACCTTGTTGAACTTCCTATGGTTGGTGATTGCCCAACTCTAATTTGTTGAGTTCTCTCTGCAGGGCCTCTCTGCCTTCAAGGGAGTCAATATCTCCTCCCAATTGTGTATCATCAGCAATCCGGTACACTATCCCTTCCAGTCCTGCATCCAAGTCATTAATGGACCCTAGAATCCTAGAAAATATCTAGAATTACAGAACTGCTTGGATTGGAAGGCACCTTAGCAATCATCTAGTTCTGACTCTGCCATGGGCAGGGACACCTTCCACTAGACCAGGTTTCTCCAAGTCCCATTCAACCTGGTCTTGAACACTTCCAGGGGTTGTGAAGCCACAGCTTTGCTGGGCAACCTGTGCCATTCCCTGCCTTTGTCTTCTGCAGATCAGGTGATGCAGCTGGAGCACTTCTCAGTGAGGATCAAGGCAAAAAAGGAGTCATTGAGTACCTCAGCTTTCTCCATGTCTTGGGTAAATAGGTATCTTGTTTCCTTATGGAGCGGGGTCACATTTTCTCCAGTTTTTCTTTCATCCCCAGCATACCCCTAAAATCTTTCGTTATTGCCCTTGGTGTCTCTGGCCTGTTGCAATTCAATCAGGGCTTTAGTTTCCAAATCTGATCCCTGACTCCTCAGGCAATTTCTCTGTCACTACAATGGCCCAGTGGGGATGGAGGGAGTGATTTGGCAGTGATGCAAACTTAGAGGACCAAACGTCTGCCACGGATTTGGAGGAGACAAAGTACTACTGAGCAGGCACAGGGTCTTTGGGCACCCTGGGAGCTGAAGTGCCCCATGGGCATGGTGAATTCACCAGGAGTGGGGACTTCATTTTGTGGCTGATACAAATCCTGACTTGAGGATTACCTCAGCCCTGAATGTCTGGACAGCAACTGGACCCTGTCAGGTGCTGAAGGTCCATATGAGGTACCTTGACCTGGGCCCATGTGTGCTGGCCATCAATCCTAGACCAGGTAGTGGAGGAGAAGGGAGGCAAGAGGTGAGACCGTGGGCTGTTCCCACATATTATTGTCTTCTCACTCCTGCCACACTTTGGAGTCATCCTCAGTTTGAACCTCCTACCTTAGAAAAAAGCTCATGAGAGGTCTTTTGCCCAAGAGCCAAAGGGGCTGCTGACCTTATCCATTGATCTTCTACAACCATGGGCTCCCCACTCGAACAAGCAATGGTTGGGTGGCTCCCCATTCACAGAATGTGAAGAGACGCAGTGAGACTGCAAGGGCTGGTGGCCATTGGTTGTGGAGTAGCCAGGAATGTCATCTTCAACTCTAAGGGACAGGGCACAAAAGACAACCCAGTGAAGTGAATCCTGCCATTTCCTTCTTCTGGCAATGAGGAAGGGCCCCCTTTACCCCAATTTCATCCTGTCCAAAAAGCAACTTTTCTCCCAGTGCAGACTGGGAGAATTGCCATAGAATGAAGGATGACTCAGAGGCCCAGGCTTGGATGCACAAAAAGTTTAATGAGTCTAAAGAAGAGAAGGAAGTGGCTCACAGAGAGTGTCAGGAGCAGCCACTAAGATGCAGTGCAGCTCCTACAGGGTGTCTATGTGCCTGCACTGTAGTAGGAGGGAGGGGAACAGGTCCCTCTGGCACTGACTTGGAGAGACACAGAGAGCAAAGAAAGGAGAAAGAGGAGGGTGGAAGATGAAAAGTACACAATGGGCATTGCAGGCTTGATGTTTCCTGCCACCATTTGCAGAAGAAGACAGTATTCCAAATGTATTCCAAATACAAAGGTCTAAAGCTCTGTCTTGTCCAGCACCATGTTCAGACCTCTTGAAGGTTCTTGCCCAAGGATGTTGCCAGCAGCTTTAGCAGGGCTGACACCTGTAGCGGTTGGTGATGCAGGAGAGGTCAAAGCCCCCAGAGCAGATGGGCACTCCATCACAGCTGAGGATGCTGCCAACGGCAGCAGAGGTGGAGGATCCCACCACAGTGTTCTGTGGGA
>JAWWEU010000080.1:2865926-2885093 GCA_035583155.1 Acropternis orthonyx | reverse complement strand
ATCCAGTGTAAGGTTCTAGGCAATCCACAGAATTTCAGCAGCTCTTCAATTAAATATGTCAACAGAGATGAATGAGGCCTGAGTAGGAAGATGGACAGCTCTGGCCCAAGGCTGAACTCCACTAATTCAACAGGGGGAAGGAAAAAAAAAAAAAACAAAAAAAGGGAGAGAAATTAGTGGAAATAGCCAGTCTGTTACGTAGTTAAATAAGTTGTCTTATCACTGTGCCAGGCTCACCAGTCACAAAGTCTCTAATTTTTGATCCTTGACAAGTTCAAATCAAAACACAAACCAGTATATCCTGATGGCACTAATTAAGAAGTGTTTACTTTGTGTAGCAGAGATGATGATATAAAAACCTCTAGTCCTTTGATCATGAGTGAAACACAAACCTTTCATCTCAGTGGATGAAATTTAGCTGCTTTCAGAGAGGAAGGTGAGAGATCTGGCCTTTACTTGTTGTCAGGTGTCCACCAAGTTCATTATATTCCAGTTCTCTTGACAACCCTATTGCTTCTTGTTTGAATTATTCTGCCCTTTCTCTGCTGGGAGTGTCACCTCTCAAGTGTAGGGGGAAAAGGTCCCCACCCACTGCTGGGCTTTGAGTCCTTCGGGGTTCCATTCAGCACCTCTGGGGAGATGCTGGCCTGAGGTGATTCCGGGCTTTAGATCTGCCCCATGGAGCTCCGGATCCCATGGACTTTCTCCAAGAGGTCTGCAGAGTTGGGCTGTGTCTCTAAGGAGACTATGAGGAACATTTCTCCACAGCCAGAGTATGACTGGGTCACAGTAAGAAGTGACTCTGCCTCTCCCAGTCATTGTCTCTAATTAACACCTTCAGAGTTCCAGTGAGGTGAACTCAGCCCTGGTGCAAAGGGAGCTCTGGTCTTTAGATCCAGCCATCTTTTTCCTTCATCATCATGGATTCCCTGGAGGAAACACCTTTAAGCAAAAAAAAAAAGGAAAGGTAAAGTCAGAAGTAGCAAAGACGCAGAACCAGGAGAGTTTTTCTCAGTGAGTGAAGGGACCAGTGTATCTGTGGAAGACAAGCTTGGACAACATAGTGTAAAGGACACAGTGGGTGTGATCTCAACTGCAAGAAACTACTAGACTACGTGTGGGGGAGAATTTTCAATACACAGAAATAAGATACAAATATCACAAATCTATTGAATCTCTCATCTCATTGTCCTTCTGATATACCAGTTTTGGTATATACTTTTTCATAAGCACCTGACCCCAAGAAAATTATATTATCCACATAAAAGCATTGAAATATTTATGTGCCTTACACAGTCAAAGATGGAAAATAAACATGTTTTTATTTAAGATGTCCCAAAGGAAAACTTGCTTTATCTGAATTGTCCACTTATTATAGTTACTGACTGTGCTGGGCACTCAGCATTCAATATGCAGAGGTGCTTTCTGAGACAGCATAAACCAGGAGACCTCTGCAGAGCTGTCTTGTGCTTTTAGATGGTTTAAGTGGGAAGCACTTAACTGGTGTCCTAAGACCAACTCTAAGTCTGGAAGGAGGAGTTGGGCGGGTGTTGTTTAACACTGATGCCATTCCAGGAGGTGTCTGTGAATAGGACATGTAGTGGTTGGTAAAGCAGCCATAGAACCAGAGGCTGGTTTGAGTTGGAAGATACCTTTAAAGACCAGCAGTACTGGAAGTAGCACAGGTGGTGGGTGGTCCTTTGGGGGAGCCTAAAGACACAGTTATAGGAGGCAGAGCATGATTGAAAGCTCATCTGGGGATCTGAGAACAGGGAACGAGCAAAGAGACAGTGGGAACAGAATGCACAGTGATGATGTGCTGGAGGGAGTCTGAGGTGTGTAATATGGCAAATAGACACCAAGGCAAATCTGGCCTATCCAAAGCATTGGCCTGAGCTTCCATACAGACGGATAAGGTGAGTTGGTGTGTAGGAGAAGCAGATTTGTGACAGGACTGCTGTCTGGGGACTCTTCAGGGGTCTTTCATGGTTCTTCTAAGATATGCCAGCTGTCTCTCACATCAATGTAGTTGAGCCAATTACACCCCATGAGAAGCAATGAATAATCTGAATGTCCTTATACAATACCCAGGGCATGGGGACTTTTACAGCTGAGCCAGCTGTGAAAGGGATGACAATTGGCATGATAAAATGCACTATCCTGCCTCCACATGGTCTGCTTCTTGTCATCCTTCTCCCTTATCTGCCTCAAAACCTAGCATACAGTGGTGAGTGCTCATCCCCTCTCTCTTAACATGAATCAGAGGCTTCACCACCAGGCACAAAAAACTCTCCTCTTTCCGCTCAGACCTGGGGTGCAAACCTGGCCCAACCAAGCACCCTGCAAATGGCTGATTGTTTTGAGTCATTAATCACTAACATTTGAGCCTCTCACATGAGTAAATGATTCAAAGTTGACAAGTAGTCACTGAAGACTGAAGATTGAAATGTGAGTAGCTGAAGATGAATGAAATCTCTCATACAAGAGACAACATAGCCCTTAATGACACCCAGTCCAAATAAATAGAGGCAGAAAGCTACATCAGGCTAATTTTGTCCTTGGATTGATGTTCCCAGCTATTCCTCAGAAATTTTTGGGTTAATAATTGATCATGAACTGGCTTAGTATGCACAATTTATAGTGCTACACATGTAAGACATGACATGCCTATGGCTGAAGGAGTCCCTCTGGTCTCAATTTACAGACACAGAAGGAAAAGCTGCCATTCAGAATAGCATTTTATCTGCTATTATAAATACATAATTGGCTGGGGACACCCCCTTGCCCACAGAGGGAGCATAGTTCTGAACAACCATCCCTGATATGTCTAAAATCAGCTGAAATTAACCCCACCCACAGGGCAATTAGGGATTTCAAGAATCTCTACTTAAACCTGGAGTGAGTTATGTGTCAGAGGTAGCTCAGCTGTTCACTTCTTGGGAGGCAAAAAAAGAGATGCATTGAAGTCTCTGCTTTTTCAGCTGCAGCCAATTCAACTGAGTTGAAACAAATATAACAAATTCCTTTTCTTCCTCTCTGAGAGGCAAGTCTTTCGCTGACTTTCTATGGAATATGTCATGTACTAATGTCAACAGACTATTCAAGCTGTGGCACAAGATCATCTGCATTTAAAATACAATTTTTAATCCGCAACATAAGTTGACTGTAGGAATCAGCAGTCCAACACTGTCACTAATGTATGAAAACAAGGGAAATTCTTGTATGAAAATCTGCATGACCCATTTCGGAGGCACTGGATGGCAGAACTGCTGAAGGTAGGACACTTTACGTCAAAATGTTTAGTGTGAATGTATAAAGCAGATCCAAGGAAGAACTAAGACCAAAACTTGAAGGGACTCAGAGCCACTACTCACAAATTACATAAATTGAGAGTTTTTTCTGAGAGTTGTGCTGCATTAGGGAATAAAAGCTAATGTGTCAATAAAGCAACGACTGCTACGAGTGTTGTTGGCTTTAATAAAAAGGTAAAGTTTAAGGCAATAGTCTAAAACTTTCATATGGATTTAAAAAGCAGAATTAGGTAGTTTCCAATTCAGATACATGGATCTAACAAGTTAAGAAAACATTAGAGACTGCAGGGGATTTTTAATGTCATTCTCTATCTCTTGTGCACAGGCTATATTGGGGTATCACTCAAATAAGTCTTCTTTCATCTCTATGTTAATGGAAACAGTCAATCCCAGAAAGATTCCTTTTAAATACATCAGACCACAAAATGTCTGAGAATTTTAGGAGTTCCTTTTTTGTGTTTACAAGTTGAAGTTGTCTATGGCTTACCAGGATCCAGAGCTTGCACCTTTGCATTCATGTCTAAAACCCACAGACAAGACATCCCATCTGAATAAGTTATAGCCAAAAGAGAAGTTAGACAGAGTCAGGCTGAAGAGTGATGGAGTCATGGCAGGGCTGTGGGCTCTGCTCTTGCTTTGACAGTGTGTCCTTCTCTATGTGCCAAGTCTGTTGAGATGCCAAGCCTGAAGAACACACAATTAACAACCCCTTTCTCCTCTGTGTCAGGCTAATTTCTTCTCTCTTTCAGTGCATCAGTTTCCTATCCTGGGCAGTACGAAAGCACAGAGCTGCCATGGCTGGCCCAGCACTGCCTGAATATCCCACCGGCATTGCAGTCACACCAACACTGCTCAGGAGAACAAGGCAGTGACACTAATGAAGAGAATGGTGCTGAGCTTCACCCTCTACACTTTCTAATCGTTCTCTACAGGTAGCTGTCCCTCTAACTATTCCTTCTTCTTTTGCCAGTATACAGACAGAATTTCTGTTTGACTTACTTTGGTGCTGCTTTCTTTGGTCTGTGGGTGTTTCAGTTGTCATCTGGGCTTTCCTCAATGTCAGGAGTTGGCTTAGGTCTTCCCTTGCTCCATTTGGAGGTTCTCTCTGCAGAGCTGGGCTCTTTGAAGTCTTTCTGTCACACTGACAGCTGGTGAATGATGTGAATATGAGCCAAATCCTTTCACAGCCCAAACTTCACCGGCTTTCATCTAAAATTGAGTTGCTCTAAATGTAACTTCAGATATCTTGGAGGAAGCTGCCTGCCCTGGTAGTTCCACCCAGCAGAGAAAACCAGGTCCCAGCCGAGGGCAAGAAGCAGTGCCCAATGCTGCCTAAGTAGTAAAATGATTTTTCTTTCTTTGGTCTGTGGGGGTTCCAGTTTTCAGCTGGGCATTCCCCTCTCCTCACTGCCGAAAGTGCTTATGGGACCAGCTGGGAGCACAGACCTGACATTTGGCAGGGAGCACATATTCTCAGCAATTAACCCTGCACCCAATATGGAGCCAATGCTTAAATGTTAACTCCTCATAGTCGAAGGTTTGGTCACTGTCCCAGATGACGACACTTGGAGAACACTAACACCCCACACTTCCAGAACAGCCATTGCCTTCTTTCTTTGCTCGGCTCAGCCTGTTCTAGAGTTACACCCTTTAATGCAGCAGCTCTCCAGCAATTCCCAAGAAACCCCTTTTTTGAGACACTGGCCGAAGCACCATCTTCTTGGGGCAGTGCCTATGGCTCTGACAGTCCGTCCATTTAATTACTCCCAGATGGAGTCAATAGAAGAACCAGAATCAGGAAACCACACTCTGATGACAGAATTTGTCCTCTCTGGATTGTCCAGCCACCCAGAACTGCAGCACTTGCTGTTCTTCACATTCTGCTTAGTTTACACCATGGGAACCTTCTCATCTGCATGGTCACAGTGCATGCCGCCCTCCACGTGCCCATGTACTTCTTCCTCCGGGTCCTGTCCTTCCTGGACATTTCCACAGCATCAACTGTGGTCCCCAAGATGCTGGTAAGCTTCCTGTCAGAGGACAGGAGCATTTCCTACATGGGCTGTGTCACACAGCTCTACTGTGTGGTTTTCTTAGCAACCACTGAATGGTACCTTTTGGCTGCCATGGCCTATGACCGTTACGTGGCCATATGCAACCCCCTGAGATACACTGTCATCATGAACACCCGAGTTTGCCTTTCCTTGGTCCTGCTGTCTTGCTGCAGTGGCAATGTTGTGTCTGTGGTGCAGACAGCTTGGGTGTTCATGCTGTCTTTTTGTGGGCTCAGGAAGATTAACTACTTCTTCTGTGACATTCCCCCACTCATCCTGCTCTCCTGCACTGACACCTCACTATATGAAAAGCAGATCATTACAGCCACAGTGCTGGTCATCTTCACACCATTCTGCCTCATCCTGGTGTCCTATGCCTGCATCATCTCCAACATCCTAAAGATTTCCTCTGCAGACAGCAGACACAAGACCTTCTCCACCTGTTCCTCTCACATTATTGTTGTAACATTGTACTGTGCAAGTGGGACCTTGATTTACTTATGGCCAAAATCCAGTAATTCACAAGACACTAAGAAAGTCCTCGCTCTCATATACACAACAGTAATTCCCACATTAAACCCCTTGATATACAGCCTAAGGAACAAAGAAGTGAGAGAAGTACTAACCAGAACGATGGCTGTGTTATTGAAGAAATAAATCTGTTCTTGTCCATGAATGTGTGTATTTAAAATCTTATTTCCATTTCTGGGGTGTGTGTAAGATTCAATAACTCAGTGTAAACTGCAGAAACAAAGAGGAACTTCACACTTGGTAATATTTTGTCCTTATTCTTGGCTTCAGAAGCAAATTATTTAGAATGTCTAGTTCCGTTTCTTCTTTAGCAGTACAAAATATATACCAGACACTTCTTCCAAAACGGAACATCTGAAACCCACCCACTTCCCACATCTAATTCAGGTATCCAGGTTGGAACTTTCCGCTTCCATTGCCAGAGTTCAGTTCACCTTCTTACTTGAGAAATACTCTTTTACAGTGAACTTTTCAAGCTAAGCATACAGTAATTTATAGGAAGTAGTTGTTTAGCTTTGATTTTTTTATTTTTCCTTCTTACATGTTTTCCATGCTTTCCAGCAAAAAAGAGATCCACTGAATGAAAGAGATAAAGAAACTACTTCACTTCTTTTAGAGACTCATATCTTTCATTGAAAGCATGGGGAAAGTGAAGGAAAGGAAAATAAACTACTGCTCATTCTTTATTTCCAACAAGAACTCAGCTTTTCGTACAGTACAGTGCCCACAAGTACCTTGGAGGCTGAGTCAGGGGACTCCTATGGAAGCTTCCACTTCTATCAAGCCCCAGATTTGTCATTTTGGTTTTGAAGACTGGCTGGGAGCAGAATTTGTGGTTCAGAAAGGGGGAAAATACAGCAACCCAACAAAAAAGCTGAGAACTCAGTAAGTGTACATCTACAGATGTAGTTTAGTGATCTGTCATGGAAACACAAAGAGGGATAAAAAACACTCCTTCCTTGTTCCATCCAAGGATTCTTACATTCCACTCAGATCAGTTGGTGTGAGAAAATATGATCTCTGGAAAGGATAAATGGTCAGGAAGCATGGTAGGGAAAAGAACAGTAGAATCCACAAACATGACCCTAATGACTCACAGTGCATCAGACAGGCCATAGGTGTCAGTTGTGTAAGTTCACTTGTGCTAGTTCTCTCACTGACTCCAGGGCCAAGTCACCTGCCCTCCAGAAAGGGAAATAGAGTCTGAAGACCTGCCTTGCATGGAAGCTGTAGGTGTTCAGTTGCACGTGTTTGAAGAGCAGGCTCTCACAATATCAGCCTGAATCAAGCAGTGTTCCTGAAAGCCCCAAGAGCAGAGAAGTTTGGATATAGAGATACATATATAGAGATGTACACAATATGCATACTATGAAAGAAATTACCAGTTGCGGTGGCTGGGGACTTCATAGTCCTTGATGGGTTTCCCACCATCCAAGTTTAGACATTGAAGATGATCTGATAGACAAAGAACTGTGTCTATAACCAAACTCATTGCTAACAGAGAGAAAAACACAAATTGTTAAGTGCACTCAGGTCATCTTGGAAACCCCCAAATTCCTTTTGTTCAGACAGACATGCATAGAAACAGAAAGTTGTTGGAAACATTTTATTAAAAATCTAAAGGATCAACAATAGCAAGATAGGAGGCTGACAGCATCCTGGGAGCTATCAGCAGGACAGCAGCCAGGAAATCTAGGGAAATGATTAGTGCGCTTTACTCAGCACTCCCCTGACCACATCTACAATGCTGCATCCAATCTTGGGCTCCAAAAGAGAAGGAAACTGTTGATACACTGGACTGACATGCCAGGAAGGAGTCTGGGGCTGAAGGACACAGGCTGCAATATGAATCTTTCCCACAAATTTCCAGTTGACCCACTGCCCACCCACAGAATTGCTGTTCCTTCACACAGAAGAAAACTCCTTCCCTCTGTCCCTGGCTGTCTTTCCTGTACATCCTTCATGTGACACAAAATCAGTCAAATGAAGAGCTCAGGTACTCCAGGGACATCAGGGTTGTACTTGCAGAGCTCTGACAAGCCTCTACGTGTGTGTAGCCATGTGCTGAGAGCCCAGTTTTATGCTGTTTCATCTTTCTTGAGGGTTTCCCACTGTCATTCCCTTGCCCCATGGATTCAACACACAGCCCTTCATGCTTTCCCTCACCTGTGGGCTGTCATCCCTAACCTCCAGTGCACCTGGTTTAACATGTGTCTCATGAGTCTGACCTTGCTACACTTCCTTGAACCTCTGGATGAGTCAGTGAATCACATATGATGTCTGGGTTTTTTTCTTGTTATGTTTCAAGCTGAGAAATGGAGATTTATCAATGTAGCACAAATGCAGTGAAAAACCTGAACTCACTTAACAGAACAGAAATCATGTAGTAAGAGTCGGCCCCTACCATGCCTGGGAGGCAAAGAAAGCCAACTGCCACCTGGGCTGCCTTACCAGGGCCATGGCCAGCAGACTTTTTCTCCCTTTTCTGAGTACCTGTTAGACAACCTCTCGAATTCTGCGTCCCATTTTGAGACCCAAACACAAGGCATTGACAAATGAACCCCAGAGATGCATCAACACAGAGTCAACCTAGATGAATACTTTGCCACCTTGACCTTTCTTCCATAGTCCATTACTGTGAGGTCAGTAGCAAGCTGATCTGTGGAACAAAAGAGCTAATTCCACGTGGAACTGAACTCATCATGAATAACAGCACGTCAGCCTACAGACTCTCCCACAAGCCTTTAAGAAGGAAATTGGGCTCTAGTCCCTCTTCTCTACACAACTTTCTGATACTTCCAGCTCTATGTCAGCACCCGTTACAGCCCCAGACACCTGCACACCACCTACCACAGACTCTGCTCACAGCCCCAGTGTCATGCAAACAATTCTTCCTTCTGTAGCTTGTGCTGTGATCTTAGTTCAAGCACTTTGAGAGCAAGAAAAGTTATTGCTTCTAAAAATTCTGAGCAGAGGATGACTGTCTGGAGATGTTGGCAAAGTGCTGCACAGGGGGGCCTTGATGATCTCTGTGGGTTCCTTGCCCACAGTATGGAGCAAAGCTGCTTCATTGCTTCCTTAGTCTGAGTGTGAGGGATCACTTATTGGAACAGTTTCTTACACAACTGTGAATACAACTACATCTTCATTTCTAGTCACAGCACAAAGCAACTCTCCTCTATCAATCTCTTAGCTAATGAGCTAAAATTTAGATTATATCTTTTCTGTCTTTGTGCAAGACACCAGGAAGAATTTCCAGGCCACCAAAGGTACATTTGCAGAGAGGCTGTTGTCCAGAGCTTGGAGTCCCTGTGGTGGAACATGTGCTGTGTGCAGCACAATGCCACTTCTTTCTGACACCAGTGATGCTGAGATAAAGGGGAGTTTTCTCTTGAAGGAAATGTCCAGTTTTTAGAGGTTGAAAGTAAGACACACTCACATTGCAAGTTACCAGAAGGTTTACTTTTGCCTTTTTTTTTTTAAGCACATCACAATGGTGTCTGCAGCAGAATTGGAGTGGCACTGCGAATGAACATTTTAAAACACATGGTCTGCTGGGCACTGATAGGAACAAACTCAGCATGATATCCATACTATTTTTCTGCAGCAGTGGGCTTTCCTCATGAATGGAAAAAGGTGTTTCAGTTCAGTAGGAAGCAGTTTCATTTTTCAGTTCAGTGGATTTAATTCATCCATTTATTTATCAAAGCACAGAACACAGAACCAGACAACAAGCTCCAAGTACTCAGCAGAAATCTCAGTGATGCTTTGAAGAATTCTGAGAATTTTTCAGGGGACATTTTTAATAATCAGGATTGGAGAAGAAAATTCCTAAAAAGCAACACTGTCATGTCTTACTGAAATTCTGCAAGGTAAGGAAAAGAAAATTTCACTGTTACAGGAGCAAATAAAAATTGTCCACGTCTGTCACTGTATAGTCATGCAACTGTTAAAGATTGTGAAACAGGAGAGACCCTGGATGCAGACATAGGCTGGAAAGGGATGAGTTGTACAAACCCATTAGGGATGTCTAGGGGAAGGAGCAATGCAGTGTTGACAGGGGTATAAAAGGGGCTTCTCAGGTATAGCTTCCAGGTGAAATGGCTTTGGGAGAGCAGAAGGGGGAACAACATATATACCTGTCCACACTAACCTTCCCCATATACCAATGAAAAATGAGGGCAGATTAGCATACTACCAAGTATGGAAAAACACTATTCTGAAATATCATAATTAATGATAGGCTTTGTTTGGTCCTTTTGATTTGTCATACAAGAAATCCTTTGAAGAACTGGACCTTAAAAGGCAATAATTGCATTGAATGATAGTTATCCTTGCCAACAGATTTTCTTTCCTTCCCTTCTGCCCAAGTGTGGGGTGATAGACTGATAAGTTCCTGATGGGTTAAGAGAAACACCTCAGGCTCTGGAGGGGTGCTCCCAGGAACCTTTGTCAGATGACAGAGGCTCCAGTGGTTTCCTTACAGTGCTCGCAGCAGATGAATCAGATTAATGAAGAATGGAGTGTTATGGAGAGCAGCATGGCCTTTCTTGGTGATATCTTCTGGAAGCACAGGAAGCCAGCCCTTAAGCCTATGCCATCTATCATCCCAGGAACTATTACTGCCTACAGACACTCAAACTACCTAAGGAAAAAAAGTATAAAAAGAGATCGGACATGAGCAAAATGGGGGGAAAGACTACTACCATCTCCGCGGGGGTAACCATTAAGCTGCCCTGTTTCCTCCCACTCCTTTGGACAATGAAGGGGTGAGCAGTCTTTTACTCTGTTTTCTCTTTCCTTCTATACTTTATACTTTCCTTTATATCCTTATACCTTAAGCTATATCTATTACTTTATACTTTATACCTTATACCTTTCCATCTTTACCCCATAGCTACCTTTATTTACTAATTTCACCTGGCTAACATCTGTATGTCATAAACATTATACCTTAATTTACATCTCGTAACCCATTGGGACTTTGTACTGGTTGTTGTGTTTCTTTAAGGTGTGTAATTCCTTTTAACATGTTTGTTAGTGGGAAGCAGCTATGCGTTACCAGAAGGGTTTAGGTTGTTGTGCTTCTGGTTAGTTTTCTGTTGTTAGTTAAGTATTGGTGAGGGGAGGATGTTGTTTGATGGCCTATTGAGGCTCAGATTGATGTGCTGTCTGTAGAGTGTTTTGTGCTGGTTTCTTTGGGGTCTTTTGTGTTATCAACTAAACCTAATCATGCAGCTAACATTATCACTGACAACGCAAAACCCACAGTAAATGCCACACCGTTATATTAATAAAAATCGTTTGGGAACTGCTAGAGTTATTCCAGTTTGTTTCTGGTGCTGGCAGCGGTGTAATTGTTAAGAGAACCTGATGGAAAAGAGTCTCTCTTGCTATTAAGTGTACTTCTTGTTGGTGTATCGATATTCCTGTTCAACCAGTGAATCTGTCTTAGTGAAGGGTCCCTGTTAGGGGGCACACAGACAGACCGTGTTGGGCGTTAAAAGGCTCTGATATTCTGAGGATGCTTATACCTAATAAAGATGTATTAATCCAAGTGGGGGTGGGAAAAGAAATCTTTGCATTTCTGCCTTCCTTTCCCCTTTTCACATTACACCAAGTACTACCAATTTCAATTGTGAGGGATGTGTATGTCTCTGTCCGTGCATGTCTCTGACCATGTCCGTGTACACATGTGTGTGTGTGTCTGTGTGTTTTGAACCAATACACGCTCCCTACAGGTCTGTAGCAGGGTGAAAGTATGTTGTTGGAGACTGCATTATGGAACTTGGGAGCTACATTCTTCCTTTGGATTTCAGCTTCAGATTCACAATTTTTTAGGCTGTGAGAGGGGATGTTTGGGTTAGACTGGGAAATCTATAGGAAGGGTAGTCACAACATGCTTCTACAATCTTGGAAAATTGGCCCAGTGAAGGCTGAACGAACTATTGCTCAGTGGAAATTAGGGATATAAGGAAGGGAAATCCCAACTTTAATTAGGAAAACAGTAATGTCTTACCATTTGTCAAAGACTGTGTAAGGTGGACTAACAATGCAAATGGTGAAGAACTACCAGTGGTTCCAAAAACTCAGAATGAATCTGTCTTCGATACTGTGATGCAACTCAGCAGTCAGCCCAGAGCTAACCACAAAGCAAGGCACCAGTGCAGACCACTCACCTGTGCTGGAATGAGACCCAAACCCCAGGATCCACCTGGCCACAGACATCCCATGTCCCAGCCATACACTGGACTTGCCTGTACAAACTGATACACTTACAGAGGTGGTACTAATCTTAAGTGCCTCAGTGTGTTCCTGCCTATTGCCTCTGACACGGGGCCACTGATCGCAGCCCTTGCACACACATAACCCCTTCAATGCCCAGAGGGTCATTGCCTCCATAAGCATTGCCCATATGGAAGTCCACTTGGGCTCCAAGAGAACAAGAAGGAGTGCAGCTTCTACTGAAATTCCCAGCAGTGGGGCAGTATCAGGAGATGTGGAAGAAGCATGTCTGCTCCTTTAGGGATATCCGGTCAAAAGAGCCATAAACAACACAGATAAACCAGACATATGATGGTGAGCCAGATGTGATGAGAACAAACTTTATCAGTTACTTGAAGGGGTAAGGATGTGTAGAGCAAGGCTGAGAACACTTATTTGCACAGCAGGGAAGGAAAGGGACGGAAACAAAACAGAGTCATAAAACCTGACCAATTAACATTTACAAAGTCAATAACCAGCAAAAAATGTCATCATTCACACCAATTGATGAGCACTCAAGAAGCTACAGGCAGTCAGAACTTAGCAACTAAGGATGCAAACTTGCAAACCTGAGTATCCAAGAAGCTGGATAGAGACAGTGGGATGTGTCAGTTGTTAAGGGAATGGGCAGGGGCACAGAGCAGCCAAAAGGGGGTGAAACAGAAAAGGGTTTTAAGAGGCTGGTTGGGTGTAAACCAGGGCCAGTCAGCACAGGTCTGACATCCCTACACGTGACCACCACAAACTGTCCTGGCTTATTCTATCTTTCTGTAACACTCTGTGCAACTTCAGTGTCCCATGTGTGCACGGCAAGGACTAAGTGCCAATGTGTGTGGATTTGGGGCCAGCTGCTGAAGTCAGACAGAGAGAGAGGAAAAGCAGGCACCACAGCCTGTGGCAGTAGCTCCTGGAGCCAGCAGGAACTCAACCTACAGCTGCTGTGGCTGGAACGCTGTGTTGCCCACAAGACCAGTTCCTGGGGGGACCAGCATGAGGGGAGTGAGGGGCTCCATGCCAGCAGCTGGATAGGACAGCAGCTCACAGCATGTGTGCCTGATTCTGGCGGAGACAACTGTCTGTATGTCCTACAAACAATGTGTGTGTGTATCCATCAGCAAAACTGTGGACCAGCTGGCAAGTAGAAGACTCCAGGTCTGGGCAGGGTTATCAGTCAGGCAAGGGATCCATGATGATACCTGGAGGCACCTATAAGTGTGCTCTGCCTTTGGGATGAGTTATCGGAGTGCTTCATCTACGGTGCATCGAGCTGAACCAGCTGGCAAGTAGGCAAGGGATGGTTCAGAAGGCTGTGGTCCACGTTGGAGTGCTGAGTGGACAGATGGGTCAAAGTGCTCGAAGGATTCATGAGTGTGCATGTGCATGTGAACTGTGTCTGCCAGCCCCGAGAAAGAGGGTATATGGCTGGCTGTGCTTGTGCATTCCATGGGTCCTGTGTGTGGGTGCTGCTGAGAGGCATCTTGGCTGGGGCAGTCTAACAGCTATGTCAGTGTCATTGGTGTCTCATTTGTCCATGTGTTTGTGTGTGAGAGCAGTGTCAGAGTTAACTGAACCTGCAAATAGGAAAGGAGAAGCTGTGTCCTCGGCTTGGACAGAGACTGGGCCCCCCCACAACATGGCCAGACAGGAGGGTTCTGGGCCAGAGCTGCTGGAGGCAGCAGCTGCTCTTTACATGACTTAACAATCACTTGTGAAGGAACAAAGACACCTGCCCCAAGCCAGAGGGGCACTGTAGTCTGCTCAGACATGCCTGCCAAAACACTGCTGGCACTGAGCACTACAGGGCTGTCCAGTGTTGGGATAACACATGGCCTGTACTCAGGATCACAAAGTCTTGCAGCATGGGGACCAGGGCTTCCTTAAGGTCATAAAAAATAGACACTGATCCAAAATCCAATCCAGATCTCAGTCTCCTGTCATCTGAACATACATCTTTTCTGGCTCTACTGCAGAGAAAGGGGCATAGTGTGGATGTGAATTTATCATGATGGAAAGTCTTAATTGCACCCTACAGTGCTTTCAGATCCCACACCAGGATTCCGGTGACAAAAGCTCAGAAAAGACCTGTGACGTGTCTCAGGCAAACACCATGGAGAGGTTACACATCCAGGCAGGGAGTCCAAGGCCTGGGAGCTCTACTTAGTGGCAGCTTGCTGTGGGATACAAACCCCATTTAGAAGAGCTGAAAATTCACAGTTCTCCTCCAGCCACACTTGTCTTCATTTTCAATCACAACCCAAAGCCATTGCAATCATCCAGGTAAATACAGGTACAGAAACAACCTTCAGCTACTGCACCTACATTAACCTGGCATAAACCAGAAATACATGGACTGCTTTGTTCTAGATGGTTTCTTATTTCAGAAACAGAGCAGGTCTTTTTATCTGCCTCAAGCGCACATTAACAGAATTTTCTAGCCCCAAATTACATCACACTAGAATATTTCCCCAGAAGCAGTGCTATAATGAACTTAACTGCTCTGTGGATTTCACAGAGGGTTAAGGGAAGCATATGGATACATTTCTTTGCAGTATGAGATGATGAAATTGCAAGCTTCTCCAAAAGAGGTACTGCTTTCCAAGGCAGCTCAAGCAGCTTGGATATTTTTACTACCCAAGCAGAGGGAACCCCCTGAAAACAAGTACCACGTCACGGGATGAATAAAAGAAAATATGCCTGGTCTGACATAAGTACAATGAAGGCAATAGGTGAAAATGCTCCTTTAGACTTGAGTTATCTCACACCAAGATGAACCACGCAGTTTCCCCTCAGCACAAGCCTGGACGTAGCGGGCACTTAGCCAAGCCTCAAGAGCACTCCAGGGACCACAGTCCCATTGCCACCCTTTTCCCTAAAGGCTGGGAAAGGTGTTTTCCTTCATCCCTGCCACAGCCTGAGGGGTATGCAAACCTGCAGAGGTCTTACTCTTGGAATTAGACTCAGCTGGAGGTACTGGCACATCAGCTTGGTACCACCCACAAGAAAAGAGATGGCACAGTCTCCAAGCAATCCATATTCAACACCCTTTGCACCCCTCTAAAGATGGATCTTCTCCCACAATCACTGAGTCTGAGCAAGGCAAAGCAGAAGAGTATAAGTAGGTCTGTATGTCATCATGGGGGAAAGACAGGGAGAAAAATTTCCAATACTATGGAATAATTACATCAGCTAATAATTACAACTAGTTTCCTGCTGCCACCCATCTCTCAGGGGGGAAAACATTACACTCTCAGCTGCTTTGCCAGCAGTTCACATGCACATTGTGGAAATGGAAAGATGTGCAATTCCACAGTCACAATCCTTTGAAGCGGTTGTGCCTTTCCCCAAATGCAGGTAATAGGGAGACTGCAGAAGGCAGTAAGAAGGATGACTCCTAAACTGGGGATGCACACAAGGAGACAGACAAGGAAAATCCCCTCTCTGAATGGGGATGGGGAAGTCGCAAGGGTCAGGGCTCCCCTCTTTCACCCAGGGCAAAGCACATGAGCTCACAAAAACAGGGCTCAGCCCAGCCCAGCCAAGGCCTCAAGCCACAATGTCCTTCAGAGCTCCAGGCAAATCAGGGAAGATGAAGTGGTAGCCACTCTCCAGGGTGCGTTTTGGCAGCACCCTCTGTCCCTCGAGCAGCATGATGGCCCGCTCTGCCCCAAAGACAGCCTGCACAGCCCAAGCAGGCACTGGCAGCAGGGCTGGGCGCCCCAGGGCTGCAGCAAACTCCCGAGCAAAGGTGCCGTTAGAGGTGGCCGAGGAGGACGGGGCAACACCATTGAGGACACCTTCCAGGCACTCACTCTCCAGGGCATGACACACGATCCCAGCCAGGTCCCGAATATGGATCCATGGGAAGGGCTGGAGCCCAGAGCCCAAGGGGCCTCCTAGTCCCAGACGGAAAGGCCAAAGCATTTGAGAGACTGCACCACCACCTCGACCCAGCACTACACCTGTGGTGAGAAGAGAATGAGACCAGGTCCCCTGCCCAAAAGCACAAAAGCCACGTTCACAGCCAGATCCTTCAAGTAGAAGACAATCCTTAGAGAGCTGGACTGGAACAGGACCCCAATACAAAGAGAAGAACTGATGTCCCTTTCCCACCTCTTCACACTCTTGCCCCAGAACCAAAGCAGAGTCACCCTTAACATGCCCCTTAGAAGCTCTATCTCACCTGATCTCACCACAACTCTACGAGCTGGGCTGCCAGGGATGAGAGCTGCAGTCTCCCATGAGCTGACCAGCCGTGAGAAGAAGTCAAAATCCCCTCCAGGACTGTCTTCAGTATACTCAGCCGTGGGGCTGGGGCGGTAATAGCCTGCAGGGTAACAGCAGAAATGGGGTCAGATTTGAACAATGACACCAACCCTCCCCCCTTCCCCACTGGACCATTTTCCCTGCCTCCAGGAGCCCAGAGCTCCTATGAAAGCTTGAAAGAACTGGGATTGTTCAGCTTGAAAAAAAAAAAGGCTTCAGAGTGACCTTCCAGTACCTGAACAGAGCTGACAAGAAAGCTTGAAGAGAGACCATTTACAATGAGTGACAGGACAATGGGGAATAGCTTCAATCTGAGAGTAGGTTTAGATTAGATATTAAGAAGAAATTCTTCCCAGTGAGAATGGGAAGGCACTGGCACAGGTTGCTCAGGCTATCCCATCCCTGTAAGTGTTTAAGGCCAAGTTGGATGAGCCTTGGAGCAATCTGGTCTAATGGAAAGTGTCCCAGTCCAAGGCAGGGGGGTGGAACTGGATGGTCTTTAAGGTCCCTTCCAGCCCAAATCATTCTGCGATTCTATGATTCTATGAACTTCATCATTCCATCAGGGACATTCCCGTATGAACAGTACAGGGTCTCTCTGATGGCAACACGACAACCCATGGGCTATATGAGTTCAGGGGGATACACTGAGATTGAGCTGGAAGTCCCAAAAACCAAACAGGCCTGCAAGCAACACACTGAACTGGCTGCACAGAACAGGACCTGCTCTAAAATTGGGCATTACAGAGGATAAACCATGGGAGCTTTCATGACTGCAGCAAGCAAAAATGAAAAGCTAGCTGCAGATACACAGAGGGATTCAGCTGAGGCCCTGCTTACACCAATTGGTTCTACAGGGTGTCTAAAGGCTTTCACAGGAAAACATAGAAAAGGTGCTGTCTTAATGACACCAAGAGAAAGCATAAGAACACAAATTCCTCTACAACAGTACCAAAAAGGCTTGCCTAAACACAGTGAAATTGATGGCAGTAAAGCTGACACTTCAGGGTAAGATGTGCTCCCCTGGAAGGGTGTTTCTGTCTAGAGGTAAAACCTCTCCAGGTCAGCATGAGTCATGTCTTTGCCAGGCCCAAACAATACCTACGCCAGTGACGAGGACCCAAGCACGGGGTGGCTGTTCAGCATCAGCAATGGCTTTAGCTAAGGTGTTTGTGGTCTCAACCCGGCTGCTGATGACTTCCCTGCAGAAGGCATCACCCCATCTGGCAAAGGGAGAGCCACAGATTATACTCTTCACAAGGACAACCCATGAAACAACAGCACCAAGTGGGGCTGCAGCAGACACCTGCTCACGAGCACAGGAGAAGTCACAGGAACTCCCCCCAGCCCAGAGCAGCAGAAGGACATGTGACTTTACAACCTAAGTGGAGGGGAGTTTTGGGAGGTGGTAGCTCCTTACTTCCCTCAAAAGTCTGTGAGTTTGGGACTGTCTTAGGACAAAGGCAGCAGAGCAACTGGAGACCAGAGACAGTGTTCCTCATAGAAGCCAATCTTTGGTTCTGACTTTGCATTATCAAATGTAAGCATCTAATGTTCTTTTGGAAAGGTGGAACCAATTTTTCTGACCTCCAGCTGTAGATTCAGAAGGGAACCTTTCTTCCAAAGGTCTCTCAGAAACTAACAGACCCACAGAAATGTTCTGGATACTGGAGTATGCAGATGTCAACAGTCAGTTAACCCAAGAGCTTCCTGGACATACTGCTTTCCTCCCTTTCCACACTGGCTGACAACACAGGACTGTCTTGCCTTCACTTTCTCCCAACAGCACTAAGAGAAATCAAGTTACCTGCGGAAAGGGTTGAGGACATTTTCACCAGCCAAGTTGACCACGCCATCACACAGGGGCAGTCCAGTGTGGGACAACTCTTCCTAGGCAGGAGTGACAGAGACATCACACATCAAGCCTCCCCTCTGCTCAAGCCTTCCCAACAACCAAGCAGGGCAGGCTCCCAAGAACTCCAGCCAATTCCTTCCTGACATTGCCTGGAGCACAAGCATGAACGGAGATGTTTTGCTCCTTGGAGCTGGAGCAGTACCCATTCCAATAACTGCGACCCATAGAGCACCCAGGAGCCCAAAGGTACATCCACAGGAGTCAAATTCCCCACAGCAGATTCCCTGTATGCCATGGCAGGCCAGGGCAAGTGGGCCTGTTCCTCAGCCCTGCCACGTTTCCCCTCCTGTGACTGCTCTCATCTCGCACCCAGGTGATCCGATCCTTGCCCCCATGTCGAGACACGTGGGTCACTTGGTGCCCGCGGCTCCGCAGCAGCTGGGTCAGGGCTCTGCCCACGAAGCCAGTCCCTCCACCTGGGGAGAGACAGACAGACCGTCACGCGGGACCGGGACCGTGGCGGCAGGTGGGTCACTGCGGGCCCAGTGCCCCCACCCGCCAGACCCCGCACCACGGTGGGAAGGGAGGGCTTTGGTTCACTCCAAAACGGCGTCCCACTCACAGACCCCCCCCGCTCACGGACCCCCCCCATTTGCTCCCCTCACTCCCGGCCCCCCCGCACTCACCCACCACCACACGCATCGCTACCCCGCGCATGCACCTGACCGCGCCGACTGCGCAGGCGCTGTTCTCCCCCGGCTCACGGCGCCCCGGGCAGGGGAGGCTCTCACGGGGCCCGTTCCGGGCCGGGCCGTGGGGATGGGCCGGGCCGGGCTGCGCTGTGGGGATGAGCCGGGCTGGGGGGATGGGCCGGGCCGGGCTGGGGGGA
>JAWWEU010000080.1:2848466-2861387 GCA_035583155.1 Acropternis orthonyx | reverse complement strand
ACCTCGGCTGCATAGAGACCCAAATTGTCTTTGTGCAGTTTTCTACGCCTTTTTGGGGGCACGAATTCTCAGCATCAGCCTGATAGATAAGAAACCATCACCATGAAGACACAGTCTTTCGTACATAATCACTTGGTACAGCAGTGGATTGCTGATGGCAGTGAACTGACCATAAGCCATCTCAGCAAGAAAGAAGGCTTCTGTTGTACCAAAGAGAGAGAAGAAGAACATTTGTGAAGCACAGCCATTGTAGGAAATGTTTCTTCTGTCTGGTGAGAATGCCACTGTTGCTCTGGGAGTCATGACAAAAGAACAGCAGATGTCCAAGGTGGACAAGTTCTCTAGGAAAAAGTACATTGGAGTGTGCAGCTTGGACGTCATTCTAATGATGAGTATCATACAGACATTTCCTACCCCAGTGACAACATACATTGTTGAGAAAAGAACAGAGAGGAAGAATTGCGATCCTGGATAAGATTTGAACCTAACCAAAATGACCTCAGTTATCTTGGTGTGGTTTTCCGTGTTTTCCTTTAGAAGATGTTCCAAAAGGAAACTAGGATGCAGTGGATTTCAGATAGTGTGCCTGGAGAAGCAATTAGAAGAATAAGACAAACAGTGTGATATATGAAAAATAAAAAATATAAAAAGACAGATGGAAAAGAATGGAAAATTGATTAATGTCTCATATCTGTAAATTTTTGTGAGCTATTTGTAAATTAATTTGTAAAAATTTGTAAACTAATTACCCTGCGATATTATCTTCAGTATAAAGAAACACTCTGCATGCAGCTTATCCAACCTGTTTTAATTTAATCAACTTTACTATCGACTAGAAACAGGCATTTAATTCTACAGTTAAAGACTTATTTCAGATTTAACTGGGCAGGAAAAAATCTCATCCTAAGGTTGCAACTAGCCCACAAAAGACTACTCTCCCCTAAAGAAAACAAAAAATGAATATGCTTCTTCAGATGATGCAAAAATATATATGTATATATATAAGACAAGAAATGTATTAAAATAATGTGGATTTTTTTAAAAAAAGCATGTTATTAAAAAAGTAACACCTCTTTATGTGAGAAACTGAGTTTGTTTTTTTTTTTAAAGTACTTGAAACAAACCCCTCAAATGTTGAGATTTCTGAAATATGTTTTCTCTATTCAAATGTTAATTCACACACTAATTGACAGAATGTTTCAAGTAATTACTTTTCAATTCCCTTTAGTAATTTTATTTTCATATGCTGGGTGTCATCTCACCTAGGCTTGAATACATTCAGTGGGTTCATGACTACATTAGAACTCATAGTTTAGATTACCTTTAAATTCAGAAATAAGCACTCCTGCTTTAGAATATTTACCAGAGAAGGCATGAATCACATTTTAAGATTTTCTGGTTTTCTTCACTGATTTAAAGGGAAGTCCAGCTCAGGCAAAGCTCAATATTCTGTATGTATAAAGATGTACTAGATGTATAAAGCTGAGTGATAGGTATCCCCGTTACTGGTATTTTATTCACTTTGCTGTCATTTCCATTAGATAATTTTTCATAACCCACATGCACATAACCCTTTAAAAACACTGAATTAATTCTTAACACATTTTACTTCAGCCAACCCTTTGTAGTCCTTGAAATGGACCCTTAGCTCTGGGTACCCTCAGAAGCTCTATTTACTTCTTTGTTCTTGTTTACTCATCTGTCTTAGGAAAGAGAAATAAATTTGGAGAAAGAATTTCTCTTTTTGTAAGCTTGCTCTTCAGGTATTCAAATGTCTTCAGATATTTGAAATATTTTTCAGATATTTCAGATATTAGTTTCCCCTGGGATTTTTTGTGTAAGGAGAACTCAAGTTTAGACAGTAAAGGTTAAGCATCTAGTCAAAGCCTATTCAAGCCTGTTGTCTGGAGATTCTACTATTGCTAAAGCTTACCCTATTGCCCTATTGTCAAAATAGAGAAATAGATGCATCGACAGTGTGATTCTTCTACTCCCACCATATCTGCTCAAAAAGGAGGAAAACAGTGCCTTAGAAGTAACTGTCTTTGTTAGAAAAGGAATCAAGCTAGTAAGAAAATAATAAGAAAAAGAGAGATACTTTTGTAAACAACAATGGAAAGGAAAATTTCAAAATTATGTGTGACTATGGTCAGGTATTTGATGGATGTGTGATCTTGTCTGACCTAACTGAGCTTTTATTTAAATTATTATTTTTATTCTTTTTTTAATGTGTAACCATCAGTTATTTATATTCAACAGATGTGAAATTATTATGAAATAATTTCATAATAATCAAACATAATTTCAACTGAAAGGTATCCTATGTCCTATCAAAAATTGTTTGGTTGAAATAACGATTACTACTGCTTTAAGTAAACATCTTTTTTAAAGAGGCTAACAAAAGTTTAAACTAAGAGTGAAGATGCTGGAGAAACTTTTATAACCAATGAGAGGGGAAGATTTTTGATTCACCTGAGATTTGAAGAATCTCTGGAACTTTCTCTTGGTTGATTAAACAGAAAGTCTAGAATGTAAACACGTTAAATACTGGCTTCCTGTTAGCAGACTTTTTTTCCAGAAAAGCTAACTGTATTCATAAGCCCTGATTACTACATACTGTGTAGTCAAAAAAAAGGAGGGAACAACTCTTTTTAGTCCAGTTCTATCACTAAATTTAACAAAGCAAAGCTCAGACTTCACAAACCACAGTACACACACCTTTTAATACTGTCATTAAAGCCAGTTTGGTATTTGGAACTCAGATTTCTTGAACACATTGCTAAAATTATTGAGCATGTTTTCTACTAAATTAATTTTTCAGTAGTCTCTTTGTAATCAATACATCACTGGCATTTCATCTCACTGGTTCTAAGGGCATCCTCCTTAGCATGTTGCTTATATATGCTTTAATATGTGTGCATAAAAACACTAGGGATTCAGTTTCTAGAGTCTTGAATCTTCACAGAAGACATCTGAACTTCAAATGAGATATTTTTCCCTTGTGCCATTTGTCTTTGCTTGCAAAAGAAGAAAGACCAAGAATAAAACACAAGTAATAAAGTCTAATGCTGCTTCTGTGTCTCTTCTACCTCTGCTTTTTTTCACCATTTCATGCTCTTCCTGCTCCTTGTAGATCTCTTTCTGCTAAGCAAAATACCATGAACCTAATCAAAACCCTCTTAGCCACTGCAATCTGTTTCCTTCCAGATTATCAAAATAGAACAAACACCAGTGCCTTCTCCCCAGCCAATATGCTTCTCTTCTCTAACCAAAACCAACTTTCCACTAAATGTGCTCTCTTCTCCGACTGGCAGGGGAAGCGTACTCACCACCTAAAACTCAGAAATGTGATTCACGTGGTTGTCCAGCCTCTAAGGGAAATCTGGTCTGGAATCCAGCAACCACTCCAGCAAGAAAAGAAGCATCTCACAACTCTCGTATGGGTATCTCAGACACCCTGGGACATGCTGCTATTTTTCAACAAACAAACTTGTGTTCTGCTCAGTACAGGAGTGTTACATTTAGTTACAGCAGACTATATTACATTTTCTTTGTTTTGGTCTGTAGTTTTAAGTAAATCTACTTGAAATAGATGTTTCTCCTCTTGGTGTAAAAGCTTCCCCAATTTTGTGACTCATGATGGATCAATTTCTTCTAAAACCAGACTGTTTTGTGTTTGCATATATATTCCCATCAGCTCCCAGAGGCAGAGAGTATGATTACAAGCGATAATAAGAGTCTCAAAAGCTAAAATTGGACTTGTAGTCTTACCTACATTACTTATGGGAGGTGGCTTATTTACAGTATTTTAAAGGCATCTAACCTTGAATTTACAACAGTGTTTGTTAGGAAAGCTTCCAGAAATAAACTTTTAGATGCAAGAGAGAACTTGCATTCTCCAAAAGTTTGTGTTTGTATAAGGCATTTATGTGTTTTCTCCTTCCCTAAGAACACTTAGGAACCCTTGTTGAATAGGTAATCAATTATTTGTTTCAGGTTATCTAACAACAACATTATTAGTGTACCTAAACCCTGTAATAATTGGATAATTATAATAATCCTCTTCACAGTGTATTTGAAAGATTTTCTTGAGATTAATTTCAAAACAATCACCTTCAGATCAGAGCTCTAAAACCAGTCAATGTGTGTAGCCAAATCACTGTATTAAAGGACTTCACACCTTGCAAAACTTAATACTTCAATGGAAAACTCACTATGGAGTATCGAAATGCTATTGTTTGCACTTTATAAATGAAAAACTGAAATAAGAGAAGAAACAGATTAGGTGATTATGGATAATATATAAAGTAAAAATAGTATAAAGTATAAAAACTTTAATATAAATAATATTTATATTAAAATAATATAAAGTATAAATACTTTAATGTATAGTAATAAGAATGAGATGAACCTGACACTGTACTGATTTTGACTTGGAGAGAGTTAAATTTCTTCATAGTAGCTAAATCCTGGGTTTGTCATGAAAACAGTGTTGAGAACACAGGAATGTTTTAGTTATTGCTGAACAGCACTGGCACAGTGTCAAGGCCTTTTCTGCTTCCTGTACAACTCTGCCAGTGAGGTGACTGGAGGTAGGCAAGAAGTTCTGAGGGAACACAACTGGGACAGCTGACCCCAGCTGACCAAAGGGACATTTCAGACCACATAGAATCATGCTCAGCAATAAAAGCTGGGGGAAGGAAAGAGGAGGAAGGGATGTTTGGACTGGTGGCATTTGTCTTCCCAAGTAACAGTTACTCATGATCCCTGGTTTCTTAGAGATGGCTGAACATAAAGGCATATGTTAGAGATAGATTGAATATATCCTTTAGGGGGATAATCCATATGCATGAGTATTAAAGGATCCTAGGGTGGTTTGCCTAGATGCCTAAAGAATTAGTCTTCAATGTCTAGTTTTTAGGTATTTTTAGAGGAATTTATATCTACCTGTATCTGTGGGTCTTGATCTCTAAATCTAAAGAACTGCTGGATTTTTTTTTTTTTTGGCTCCTTTCCAATGGTTCGTATTGTAATGTATATTCATATTGTGTCAGTTACTTATTTTTTCATTATAGATTTTCTGCTAATACTGTAATACAGCCAGCACCCTACATTTCAGGTGATAGCTCCCCACTATGGCTACCTTCAAGCTGTTCTTGGCACATCTCCTTAACATTGTGCTCAAATTCTCAAAAAGGTCTGATTTGAAACAGCTGTATCCATGACAATACATGGCAACAATATGCATAGACAAGTACCTCCAGCAAGTTTCTTAACGGTTTCTTCCCAGGAAAGCTGGATGTTTCATGAACTGCAAAATGTGAAAAGGCCATATGGTAGTACAGAGCATAGAATATCAGAAACTACAGTCTCAGTCTTAAACCCAGATTTAATATGGTCATGTAGAGATGCATTTACCTGGATTTATTTATTTGTTTGTTTGTTACAGAATATTGAATGTTTTGAAGCACTGTGATATTCTGCACATGGAGTAGTTTTCTTAGAGGCACCATTTCACCAAGAGAGATTTCTAATTGATAATCAGATTTTCTCACAGATGATCAGTGTTTAACTCAGTCTTTCAAGACTCCTGCATAAGACCATGACTCCTGCTGGAATACTGCTGGATCTAAGACTCGTGCAGTCTGAAGGAAACACTGAACTGATCTATCCTTTCATTTGTGTCTGAATTTCTTCATGGACCAAATTATTTGGTGTGCAGTCAGGATATTCAGGGTACTAAGGTCCTGTTGACAGAGGCCAAGTGACAGTCGCAGCTGTACCATGTGAGCAGCATGGGCTACTCACATTATACTTTCTTTATCACTCTAAAAGAAAAGTTGTCTTCTTCAGAGAATAGTTCATTTTATCCTACACCAAGTATCTCAGAATGTTAAAATTACTCGTCCTTTTCCACTGCCTATTGCTTTCAAGGGATAATAATGGAATCTCAGAGTAAATGAATCAGATGTATATATGTTTTTACATGCATTTTACAATGTTTTCTTTACCTAGTAATCTATCTAGAGAAAACAAATCTGGGGTTCAGTTTTTAACATTTCCAAACCTTTGCTTTAAAACTGGAGCAGTCATTCAGCTGAAGACTTTTGAGAATGGATGACAACATAGATTCATAGGGGGAACACAAGCAAAAAAACACCCAACCATGTCAAATCAAAACCATAGTATATACATAGATCTTTCTTACATTTATTAAGCTCTAGTTCAATAAATATGAGTACTGCATGCATGAATAGGAGAGTTTCACTTTGGCATGGATTAAGATCTGGACCTCCTGACTTTAGCTCATCAGCATGGACAGCTGATCTTCATGAGCAAAGTCCCTTCTCCAGGAGTCTTTAGTTGATTTCTCATGTGTGCCTTGTGCAAGTAAAGGTGTTTTTCAGTGCAAACCTGACTTCCTTGTTTCTAAGACAATATATGAGAGGATTCAGGAGAGGCACAACTACTGTGTACAGGACTGATACCAGCTTGTTAGCACTATAGGTATACATGAGCTTAGGATGGGCATAAGTGAAAAGAGTGGTGGAGTAGAACAATATTACAACAGTCAGGTGGGAGCTACAGGTGGAAAAGGCCTTTTGCCTCCCCTGAGAAGAAGGGATCTTTAACACAGTGAACATGATGCAAATATAGGAGGTCACCACGGTACAAAGAGGTATCATGATGACCATCAGAGCCAAGATGAAGTCCACTAGCTCAGCCAAAGAGGAATCACTGCAGGAGATATTCAGTAAGGGTGAAATATCGCAGAAATAATGATTGATTTTATCTACATCACAGAACGAGAGCTGGGCTATAAAGCTCACCTTGATGGAAGAAGTGGTCAAACCACACACCCAACAGCCAGCTACCAACTGAGTACAAAACTGATGATTCATGATGAGGGAGTATCTGAGAGGTTTGCATATGGCCAAGAAGCGGTCATAGGCCATAACAGCTAACAGAATATACTCAGTACAAACAAAAGTCACAAAGAAATACAACTGTGTTATGCATCCCTGAAATGAGATATGTTTGTCATAGGAGAGGACATCTATGAACATCTTTGGCTCAATGACAGAAACATACCAGATGTCTAAGAAAGACAGATTCCCTAGGAAGAAATACATGGGTTTTTGCAGACTGTGGTTATTTCGGATGATGAGAATGATAAGGAAGTTTTCCAACAGAGTTAATAAATAAGCCAGAACTAAAGCAGAGAAGAGAAGCAGCTGCAGTTCAGCAGTGGTGGGAAAACCCAGGAGAATGAAATACATGACTTTGGTTTCATTCCTCCCACCCATTCTGTAGAACAAAGATGAGCTTATCCACCTGCAATAAATTAATACAATGAAACCTAACTACACAGGCTTAAATTCATAGCAGTAAACACCACCACTTCAAGACACTGTAAAAGTTCAATCACTTTGTTTCTGGGCTTTTAGAGACCAGTTTTGTGAAATCTGGCAGCTCAATTCAGAATTTTTAATTTTAAAAATTAAAGTATGCTTTTTACTTTGTATTTAATAGAGACAAATATACATTCTGAGTCCAATCTCATCTAAGGTCTAAAATAAGCCAGATGAATGATGCTATGATATTGTCTATGCAGTATAAAGAAATGATAGGTTATGAGCTTATAGATAGACATTCACATTGCCAAGGTTTTATTTTCTACATCTAAAACATTTCTAAAACGTTATCATATATATCCCATGAACTGTAAGGGAATTGTGAAATAACACAAGGATATATTCAATTTGCTATAAAAAGCCCCTCCAAACGTATCTGAAGGAGCCCATTAGAGGTTTCTCTGTCTATCTCTGCGGAGACTACATCTACATGCAACTTACTTAGATAAAAGGTACACATAGCATCTGCGATACAGCAAGCAAATTCTGTGTCTGGTTTGTTTGCAACTAACTCAGATTAATCCTTCAAAAACAAGAACGGCTCAGCCTGTGCTATTAAAAACAAAACTGTTCTCAACCTTCTATAGTGGGAAGTCAGAGTAGAATCCACTGCCTTAGTTGATCTTGGAGGATACGATCAATAGGATACAGAGAAAGCGTAGACTGTTGCATCGTTTGCGTGATATATACCAACACAGACAAACTGACCACTTTATTTACCTCTGGTGTCTCATGAGATTTTACCTAGAAATTATAGATAGCCTCCCAATGGAAGCAATCACAGAAAGAGGAGGGATGTTATTGTTTCCTCTGTGATTTCATGCAGAGTAGAAGTAAGAAACTCTGAACATGTTCAAGATTTTTTTCTGAGACACTGAACAATGAAATAATACCAGCTACTGTCTACTGATTTTTGTAGGGCAGAGGAAAACAACAATATACCCTGAGGCAGAGGATATGGTAGTCATTTACCAGGAACTAATGTAGAAAAATATTTTAGTGTCTTAATCTAAATTCAGAGGCTTAACTGGTGATCGCTTTCAGAGCAAGTATTTTCACCTACACTGGAGTTACTTTTACAACCCACAGATCTATAAATAGCCAAGCTATGCATTTTCTGAATAGTACAATGCAGTACAAATATTATGTTGAAATTATTCCTCCAATAGTGTGAAATACCTCTATTAGATAGACAGACTCAGTTTCTCAAGTTGCCTGATCCTATGTATCTCTCTCCCTTGATGACAGTGACATATGAAAATTCAGTTTAGTGCCTGCATACATATTCAAGTACTCACAGTTAGGTACAATAATTATCAACTAAAATCCCTGTATCAAAATGGAGTTTATACATATATTTACATTTAGTAGTATATTAGACATAGGATTCATTTGTACCAACTTAAACACCTAATATGCAATTATTTAAGACTGAATTCAGTTGCCTAAAACCAGTAGTTTAGTGTCATTTGGGATGTTCTCAATTCTTACTCGTTTTCACTTAAAGGGACTCAAAAATAGTATAGCCAAAGGGGTCCAGGAAGCAGTTTTCGTAGTGTGGTGGGTTGACCTTAATTGAACACCAGACCCCTCTATCAATCCCCATCTTTGACTTGACAGGACAGAGAAAATATAACAAAAGGTACATGGGTTGAGATAAAGAAAGGGAGAGATCACTCACCAATTGTCACAATGGGAAAATCAGACTCAACTTGGGGAATTGCCTGAATTTATTACCAATCAAATCAGAGCAGGATAATGAGAATAATGAAGATAATGGACTCTCTGTGATCTACCAGTATAGCCAACAGTTATCTAGAGTAGAGATACTAAGAATAGGGCTAGTCTTTTTTAGTCTGATGAGGAGAATACTGAGATGTGATCTAATAGCAACCTTCAGCAACTCTGAGGTGAGTTATAAGGATGTTGTGACAGAAAGACTAACACAGGGGAAAAGCCATAAACTGTAGTTTATCGGGGTACATCAGGAGAAACTTGTTATGTGCAGGAAAATGCAGTGTTTGGTAAGATCATATCCAGAGAGTGGTGGAATCTCGATACTTGCAGGTTTCTGGTTCTGTTATCCCAAAGGGTTCTAGATCTACATGTAGAACAGGAAAAAAGAGTTGAAGGGAAAGCAGCCTTTGATGCAGGGGAAAGAATGTCTTCCTATGAAGATAGATGAGGCAGTGACCTGAAACCAACAAAAGCTGCAAAGCCACTGTCTCCTACAGTGAAAGGACCTGTTTATAAACACATTGTACTTATATCCTATCTAATGCAGATTATTTTGAGACTCTTTGTATTAAGAAACATTCATAAACGTTATATATTTTACAACAAGGTCTGTAATTTAAGTTTAAAAAGCCTGTTGTTTTTTGGGAGTACTTAGTAAGTCCAGGGAGCAAAACAATGTTGGGGAGAAGAGACTTAATTCTATGGCATTGAAAAGGGAGTATTTGGAACTTCTCTAGGGTGAAAGATGTCTGAGAAATTTACTGAGAAAAGGCTGATGTCTTACAGGGTGTCATACTAAGGATGCAGTTATCATATAAGATCGCAAAATCAGCAAAACCAAAGTAAATGTTGAAAAAAACCCTAAGAATTACTAGTTTATTTGGAGGAAGGGAAAGGAGAAATAAGGAATGTAGCAAACAATATCATTAGGGATATTCTGGGATCTATGTTCAGCAGCCCTATACTTAGTCAATATGGCCCAGTGCAAGACAACAGATGTGTTATTCTGATCATATGATGTGTTTGACTTGATTTCACTGTCAGAGATCTGGAGTGATTTCTCTAGTGCTGGTCAGGGAACTCCCAAAAGAAAGGAACTTCTTCCCAGAGGGCAAACTGAACTTTCTATCAGACTGCCTCTGATAGATATGGGCCATGTGAGGCTGGAATTCATACATGTTGTGTTCTAGGACCTTCCCTAGACCCAGAATAGGGAGAAGATGAGAATTTTAAGTGCAGAAGCCTCTGTGACCACCTTTATAGAGAAGACAAAGCAGCTTCATCCTCTGTGGCTGGAGTAAACCTTGAAGGTTTACCTGGCATTTAAAAAGATGAATTGGAAGTGAACACTAGTATATTCACAGTGAGCACTAACATGATCAAATTGCAAGTGTGGAGCAGACAAGTGATGTGCATGGCATGCAGCTGCCTTCTGGATAGTTAAAAGCTTGGGAATCAATTGATCCTCTGTGTATAACTTCTGTAATGCAACGTAGAAAGTGTATGATCATTCTAAAAAAGGATGGTTGATGAAGAGTATGAAATCTGCATTCTGGGCCACCTAGCCAGGAGAATTGAATTACCATATACAATATTTAATTGTCAAACATTGTCAAAATAAAGAAGAACATTTTATTAAAAGAATTTTAAAATAATTTTGACTTTGCTTAAGGAAAGGATCATATTTGAAGATGCAATATCATAGCATCTTAACATTGCTGAGTCTGGAAGGGCTGGTCAAGCCTAGCAGTCATATTTGATCAACATGTCAAAGTTTTGGTAGTAGGGGAGCCGCTGTGAGAAGAGACCAGCGGCTACTCCCACGTCGAACAGAGCCAGTTTCAGCCAGCTCTGAAACACACTGCTGCCCAAAACTATGTGGCAGATTTGAGAGAGAAGAGTGATAAAAATGTGAGATAGTAGTCCAGTATACACCAAGGCCAGTGAAGGGGTTAGATGCTCTGTGTGCAGAGATTCCCCTGCAGCCCATGGAGAAGACCATGGTGAAGTGTGTTGTCTGCCTGCAGCCCATGGAGGACCACCATAGAGCAGACAACTACACTGGATGCCACAGAGGGCCCCAGGTTGAGGGGTGTGAAGATGCCCTGAAGGAAGGTTCAGCCCATGGAGAGCCTGTACGGGAGCCAGTTCCTAGCAGGAACTGCAGCCTGTGGGGCCTATGTTGGAGCAGTCTGTTGCAAGTGGACTGTACATTGTGCAGAAGACCTATACTGGAACAGTTCATGAAGAACTGTATCCAGTGAGATGGACCCCATGCTAGAACAGGAGAAAAGTTTGAGAAAGGAGTGACAGAGTCAGCAATATGAACTGATCACAACCACGTTCTCAATCCAGCTGCACCACTTGGGAGGCAGGAGGTAGTAAATTCAAAAATAAAGAAGTGGAATTAAGCCTGGAAAGAAGAGGGTTAGAGAAAAGGAGGTCTTTGTTTCTCTCAATTTTATTTCCATTTTGAATTGGTATTAAGTTACACTAATTATTCCTAAGTTGAGTCTGATGTGCCCATGAGGGTAATCGGTAAATGTTCTCCCTGTCTTTTCTCTCAGCCCACGAGTTATTTCATCTTATTTTCTCCTCCTGTCTTGCTGTGGAGGGGGAGTGACAAGTGTTGTGGTGGACACCTGGCAGCCAGCCGAGGCTAAGCCATCACAGCAGTCTCTCTAAATTATCCTCTAACTGAGCCACTGGCAAGCAGTAAATATTTTTAGATAATCCCCTCTAAACCCCACACAGGGGACTTACCCTATACTGTGACTTGCCATGTCCTTCTGGTACTGCTGCATGGTTCAGGCTCAGAAGGCATTGATTCTTCTTTGACTGGAACTTTCAGTCACTTATCTACTTTGAAGGCATTGAAACCATTCTGTACCTGTAGATCTGTAGAGAGAAGAAGAGCCTTCCTTCTCTTGCTAGCAGTGACAAGCTTGCAGCCTTTACTGACCTGGTGCTGCCATTACCCAAACTTCCAGTACTAACCTGATATTGACTCACTTTGACTCCATTCTTCTGTACAGTTGGGGGTTCATGCTTTTGCACCCACAGGGTCTTGAAAGGTCCTGTCAATTGATTTTGTCATTATCTCTGATATAATGCAGTCTGTTTATCTCCTTCTATAGCTCCTTAATTTTTGGCAAAGGTTCTCAAGCAGCATACAGCTCTGACAGCCACAAACGTCATCTTCTGGCTTCATCAAGAGACAATTTCATCTGTGTGTTTACAAGCACAGATTTCTAACCATCCTGGAAACATATCAAAATTGACAAGGACATACTCAAAATGACAGTATTTAGGCATCTGAATAAAGTCAATTTGCAAATTTACAAATGGTCCTCACAGTTTAGGGAGTGCAATTATCCTTGTCTTCTGCTGTCTTGTACTATGTGCTGAAAAGATGTTCTAACAATATGATGATTTAAGAATTTGAGCAATACATGACTAACAAGCTTTAATTGTTTATTCCTTTCAAAGCCCTTTCCTGATCATTCAAGATATAGAACTTATTAATTAAAAACATGTGTGAATTTACAAATCCTAAATGTATATGAACTATCAAAAGAAAATGAAATCATGTTTAAAGTTTTTCAACTTTCGTTTTTCATCATTAGCTATATTTTCAGATATAGCAAGATTTTAACAATGTAGTCATTAACTGAGTGACTTCATTAAAGCTTGTGTGATGGGTTAACAATAAAATTTTGTTGATAAACATGCACTTTGTGATCTGAATAATGGAGGGCAGTGCCAACCC
>JAWWEU010000080.1:2824299-2848366 GCA_035583155.1 Acropternis orthonyx | reverse complement strand
CATGGTGGGGGTCCTAACATTTGGGGGTCCCCAAGGGGGGTTTCCGACGGGCGGGTTCCAGACTCATGGGGGTCCCCAAGGGGGGTTTCTGACGGCGCGTTCCCGACTCGTGGGGGTCCCCAAAGGGGGTTTCCATCAGGTGGGGCTTTGTTGTAGAGTGGCCCCTCCCACTTCGTCGGGCAAAGGGGCGGGGCCACAGGGAATGGTCGTGGCTTGTCGACAGTGAGGCCACTCCCAATTCACAATGTGGCCACGCACACAACTCTGTAATGGACCGGCTGCTCCCCACATTGGCCACGCTCCCTCCCACTTTAGCCCCTCCTACCTTGGCATTGGCCCCATCCTCTGCCCATTGGCTCTGCCCCTCAGGGGGATTGGTGACGTATTTGGCCCCTCTGGGTGAATTTTTCAGGGTAGCAGGGTGGGGTCCCTCTGGGAGGCGAGGCAATTTGGGCACCAGAAACGCCTGCAGACAACGACAACCCCTTTCCCCCACAAAAAAAGCACACAGCTTTTGGCTCCCAGGTGCAAAAGATGCAGCTTCACAAGCACTCTGAAACCAGCAACAACTTGGGCTCCTGGCACTTTTGCTCTGGGAGGAATCTTCATCCGTATCCAACTCTGGGCCTCAAATGGCAATTTGGGCCCGCTCCCCCCCCGCCAGCGAACGGCGGACCCTTTCCCCCAGAAAAGAAGCCCGCAGCCTTGTGCTCCCGGGAGCTAAAGATTGGAAGGGTTGTACAGGGAAATGGGGGTGGGGTTTTCTCTGTGTGTGTTTTACAGTTTCTGTGTGGGGCTGCAGAGGTAATTAGTGGGGGTTATTTGCCTATTTTTGTTTATTTCCCCCTAATTAGAGGTTTGGGTGTAATTACATGTTGTGTCCAAAAGATGGCAGTATCTAGTGTCAATTTTTTAAGGTGGTGTTCTGTATTTGTTTTCACTAGTTTGCTATTGTGCACCATTTATTTTTTTTAAAGTGCTATTTCGTTTTGTGACCACAGGGTGGTGCTAGTGAGGTTTTTTCATTGCAATACCCGATTTCTGTCACCCTAATCCCGAGGTGTGCCCGAGGATTGGGCCTTGTCTGCAACTCACACTTGGCTGCTTGTCAACATGCACATACACCTTCAAATAAAGACTGCTTGAGGCCTGAGGTGGATGTAATTTTATTTCATACTAATTCTTGCTGTTCTGAAGAGTAAGGAGAGTTATCATCATTCAAGACTTCACACTGTCATCTAAATATTCTACACAAATACAGTTATTAATGAAAATACAGATTTCAGCGCATATATAATATTGAAATTCATGTTGAAAACAAATAACGACAACAAAAGCAAATCTTACCCCTGCATAAAATACCATTTTCCAGTTTCACACTGTAGGTAGATCAAAAGCAAGAAATTGCAACTTACGCAAGCCAAGTAATTCCTAGCTTGGATATGTGACCAAGGAACGCACTGCTAATCAAGATGGCCACTGTCACCCCTTTTAAATTTGATTGAATTCTGTCCGTGTAACAGGAACAGAATTGGGTCCTTCTGTTGGAAAGTGCTGTGCTGGTGCTCTGGCGATAAATACCCTATGTGCTGAGCTACTGAATACTGCAGTTCACAAAACAGCAAGTTCTGATTATGCTTAATCACTACTAAACAGAAAAGAAAGTCTCTTTCATAGGCTGAGGTGGATTGAGCTGAATAGTAATAAATGTCAGATGTGCAAAATTATCGAGAATCAGACATAAATGGAGAAGGCAAATGTAACCAAAAAAAATCAGCAATGTTGAAGACACTACTATTCAATAATAAAACTCTGAGATGTGTAATGACTGAGCATTATCTAGCATTTTGTTTTAATCTAATTACAGTATCTCCAAACTAAAATTTCTTTTTAGTTGCAGGATGGGACATGCCATTAAGTTGAGCTACTGTCCTCAAGTTCCCTTCAGAGTGAGTGGTAATATGGTTGTTAAAATTCAACCTGTGATCCACTGAATCAAATGCTGACATCTAATTCTGGGGAGGACAAATGATCCTCATGTTTATGAGAGCTCATGTGGGTCAAATGACCCAAATGGTTATTACAAACTGTTTCCTTTAACTCTACCTGAATGACAATGAATGAGACAATGGGAGTAAAGAGCGAGTGTGTCACAATCATTGTGAAAGAGGGATGCACTCCCCAGGCTGCACGGGAAGGCCCCTTTCCAACAGGGTCACTCAGAGAGACCTGGTCTATGACCAAGCAGCATCACAGATTCTTCCTGTGTTGTGCTACTCTGTACATCAGGAACAGTCCAAGATTTGAGCTGCAGAAAGCCAAGTTTGGCTTGGCTCTCTGCCAAAAGCCAACCCTCACACACCCTTTGTGGCTTGATTTCTGAATGTTTCACTCTGGGACTAAGGATCTGATCTTTGCTTCGTGACAAAGCATCTGCATACACGGGAAGACAACGCAGATTTGCAATGAGCATGCTGAGAAACATTGCTAGGGCAGGGATCTCTTTGGCACGACCATTTAATCTTACTGCCCCTCTAAGTGCTATTATGCTACCTAAATTGGATCTGTACAGAACAATTATGCAAAAAGGATTATTCTTCCTGAAAGTGGCAAAACCAAATCGGCAACTTTACTGTAAAACAACTCCTTCGGGTCAGCAGACTCGAATGCAGTTTATCAGCAACAACTCCTGTTTCTTCAGCTCTTAAGAGAGGTGATCAGAGTTCATTTTTCAAAGTTCAGCAGGTAAATTATCTTCCAATTTCATTTCCAGAGCACCCATATTTGGAGAACTCTTCTGTAACTCGAGATCACTGATAGACTGAGTAAAAGCCTCAGCATTTATTTTCAGGGTTTTCAGCTGTATCCTGTCATCACTGTCTTCACCGTCAGAGATGGGACTTATGCCTTGAATTTTCAAGAGATCTCCAGTACTGAAAGTCTTCTCTGTATTACTGGAACTCATTCTCAGGGCTCTTCGTGGAAGGTCTTGCTTTCCTGAGCTAATCTTCTGAAGTTTAAAAGGGAGCTTGTCTTTCTCTCCTGCAACATCAATACAGTCAAGTGGACAAACCTGTTCTCTTCTAGTTTTGTTATTATCGACTGGACTGTTCAAAGGAGATGACAGGGATAGCTTTTCTTCTTGCTCTTTAACACTGTAGGGAGGAGTGGGGACTTCAAATGTAGCATGGAACTGAGAATAATCGACACGAAAAAACCCATCTTCTAGAGACATTACCGGGAGGAACCTGTGACCCCAAAGAACTTCATCTTCTGTATATGAGGTCCTAGCTTGACATGTCATTCCTATGGAAACAGAGACAAAAGCATGGCATTCTAATGTTAGCAAGCAGACTGGCATATAGAAAATAAATACAAGATAATGCTGAAAGATAAAAATCAATTGTATCCTGTAAGTTGACAATTTTAGATTATAAAATGGGGCAATTCTTCCTAGGCAATCTTCTCACAACAATGGAATGCCTCTAGTTCACTGATTTTTATGCAAATATTGGATTAAATACTGCAGACTTGAGATCAAGCAAAAGCAAAATGTAAAATTAAAACACTATTAGCTTGATAGCAACAGTAATCATATAGCTTGTACTGTAAAATCTCAACATGGTTTGGGTTGGTAGGGGACTTTGAAGGTCATCTA
Source organism: Acropternis orthonyx (assembly GCA_035583155.1). Taxonomy (NCBI): domain Eukaryota; kingdom Metazoa; phylum Chordata; class Aves; order Passeriformes; family Rhinocryptidae; genus Acropternis; species Acropternis orthonyx. Next base: position 2,844,708 of record JAWWEU010000080.1, on the reverse strand, counting down.
GTTCCAATCCCCCTGCTGTGGGCAGGGACTCCTTCAACCAGACCAGGTTGCTCAGAGCCCCATCCAACCTGGCCTTGAACATTTCCAGGGATGGGGCAACCACAGCTTCTCTGGGCAGCCTGTGCCAGGGCCTCACCACCCTCACAGTAAAGACTTTTTCCCTAATATCTAATCTAAACCTTCTCTCTTTCAACTTTAACCCATTCCCCCTTGCCCTTTAAATGCTTTTGTAAACAGTCTTGTCCCATCTTTCCTGTAAGTTCCTGTCAGGTACTGGAAAGCCACAATTAGGTCACTCCAAAGCTTCTGTTTTCCAGACTGAACAATCCAAATTCTCTCAGCCTTAAGAGAGTACGTAATACGGTTCCTTGGAAGTCACCTCAGGAGAAGGAACTATTGCTTGGCAGAGGCTTACAGAATTCTTTGGTAAGGATCAGGTGTGGGGGCAGCTAAAGCAAAATGAATGTGTTCTAATCAAGCTAACAAATCTGTTATAATCTCAGCACAACGGAGCTCATGATAATTTACACAAATATCTCGGACAAGTAGAACTTTAGGACTTCCTGTCATGGTGTTCTCCAGAGGCAGAAGCAACAGACAGTACAGCCCAGATCGTCATTTGCTCTCTGGTTACCACTGTATCAATTCTCAGAGAAGTGTAAAATGTTTCCTTTGCAATACCTGGACAGGTCATTGCATGCAGGGCAGTTCTGAATGCAAGCTTATCTACGATACGTGGTTCAGTTGTGGGGTACAAGGAGGCTTCTGTGGGGACCTAAAGACAGTCACACTCAAGGTGAAAGTGTTCTGCCCCAGTGGATTGTGTATCTGTTTAGGGCTCAGGCCAGCAAGAGGACAGGTAACCGAGCAGTTCCGTTTCTTGTCCGGCCAGAGATCATTGCTGTGCCAAAGGGACATCACTGTTACAAGGCAGAACCCAGGCAACTGGTAATCTTGTTGAAAGGATGAAAACGCTCTTTGATTAACCGAAGTTTAACAAATCCTCAAAAGAAAGGAGAGGAAGATCAGAATACTGATGAACATACTGAATGATTTGGACTTTAACAGCACACATGGATCCTTGATGCAGAGCTTCTTATATAACTGGAACACATTTTCACCAGATTCATAAACAATTAAGTTCTCAAAAGAAAAGACTATAAAGTCAGCTGTCACTTGGACACCATACCTAAATTTAAAAAGAAAAATATCCCCCGCTCATATTTGTTGATAACCATATGTGCCTATGATCTTTGTGACTATGAGGTCTGTATTTGTGCTGTAGAACTGGATTTCTAATTCTGCATTCAATTTAATGCAAGCTAGGCTAATAGAGATTTTGCAGCATGGGCAACTTTTAAAGTTCAACATTCTTTCAGAGTGGTGGTCCTTAAAACAGGAGCCTCATAAGGGGTCTATATGCCATAGTCAAGAGTGGCAGGTCCTGTCTCTTCTTGGATATCCTAGCCACTTTGGGAATTGGTAATGCAGAGCCCTGTGGGGAAAGGAGATCTCCTGCTGCCTGGTACAGGCCACTAAAGCTCTGTAGCATCTGGCATGATATTGTAGAGCATCCAGGACTAACAGCTGCCTTGCTAAAAATATCAGGACTGAAAACAAAGACTAAAAATTAGAGTATGCGTATTATTCTAAGTCTTACCCGTAGTCTCAACGATTCCTTCAAGGATGACAACTATTTCAAATTGCTCGCTTCTTAGTGATCTTTGTGAGAGACAAAAAAAGGGGCTCTCTGAGTTAATTTCATGACAGATGGTTAAAGGGGAAACTAAAAACAGCTGGTCGGCTCCCGTTCCAAATCCAACATCCAGTTCACACTGGTCTAGCGGCAGAAATTCTCCCTCCGGTGTCTGTCTGGACTAAAGATAAAAATATGATTTAGTAATCACTGTGTGAGGCAAAACATGAAATCAATGCAATAAAGTTAACACCTGCCTCTTCCATGTCATTTATCATGTACACCATAATAATTGTACAGTATGTCTGGTATGTGATGTTTCCACAAAACCATCCGAATTAATACGATGCTGCTATCATCCCTTGCCAATCTGCATGTACCACCTACTGTATGTTGACCTTAGTAGTGAACTTATAACCCTTATTACGCTAAGTACCCCATTTTTCTTCCCGTCATTTCATGGGTGAAATAAAAATACTGATGTGATAGCTTCCCTCCACCCCATAGTGTTCCCTCCAAATTTTCCTGGTATTCAAAGTATAACTAAAAATTACATCAGTTGGCCAGGCAGCTCCTCAGCAAACTGCTTTGAAGGTTTCTGGTGGAAATTGACCATTAAAATTAGAAGCTTTGCACAGCCAATATAAACCCTGTTTAAAATCCATTCTGCTTATTGTTTGATTAAAAAGCACTTAACTCTCTAAGAAGGTGAGTACTGATTTTAAATGATAGATTATTCTGTATTTACTAAATAGTTATAATTGTGTTGCATTCATATTGACAAATGTATTGGTTCCACTTCTTGGAAACACTGTTTATTGAGAGCAAGCCAAAGGTAGCAGTTTTGCCATCAACTCAGATCTGATCAGTATTCTTTTAGTAGTCTTTAAAAACACTCCCTAAGCAACTAGTGTATCTGCATATTGTCCCTCCACTTCACATGTATCTTAAAAATGCTGACTTTATAGCTGCCTGGTATTTACTGGTAATTACATGATCAGTTAGGAAGCTGCTAGGGTACAGCTCTTTATTAAATACAATGCATTATTTCATTTATGTGCTATGTGTTTGTTTTTCTGCTGAGGAAAAAATAAATTCTTCCTATTTAAATAACCAAGTTCTCCCTTATACAAGAGAAGAGTCAGTTTCTCCACTATTGATGACGACAGGGAAAATAGCTGATTTCTTCTAAAAGTATTCTCACAAATTATTTGAAACATAAAAGACAGTGCTATGACATAAAAGTGAACAAAACCACTACTACATACCAATCATGGCAGTCTCCGTTATAGGCAAAGGTGCAAACAAACTACTGCAAAAGCATCTTTTCTCTTTGCTTGAGATAACCTGCAGAACTAAGCTGCAGGCTATGCCACTGCTTTTGTTGCCTGGCTACTGTTCTTTGAGTGGGTGAACAAGTTGGTTGGCTATGCATGATCCTTGCTCCACAGTAACAAGGCTTGACATGAGCTCTATGAACCAATATCTAAACATCAAATTGTCCCAAAGTTTTATCAAATACATTTTCCTAGACAAAAATGTGTGTATTTGCACAAATTGCTGCCTGACTGACTTAAGAACTGTTTGATCTACAAACCATTTTTCTTTGTGGAAGAGTCTTCGATCAAATCCATTCAAAAGCAAACAAATCCAGCGAGGATGATTAGAGGTAACAGATCTGGGAGAAAGCAAAAGGTTGTGTTTGAGGTATTCAGTATCTTACATACAGGACTGATTTATGCAGGGCATGGAGAATTTTTATAAGAAACTTTGTTATAAAGAAATTAACCCTAATGAAGATAGCTTAATAGCCCAAATATGTTTAGGCTCCCAGCCAGTGACCTTTGTTGCACATATATAGCTTTACTCAAAGGATCACAAAACAAGGCAGAGGACTATAAACTGTCAGCAATAAGTCTGGAAGGAACACTTGTGATTCTTTATTTTGACCATCCACATAACACTAAGCCAAGTAAATTTCGCAGATTAATACATGCTTGAACAAGGGCACAATTACTTAGAAATGCCCTACCTTGCATTTTAAATGTGGTCAGAGATGGAGAACCTAAAGGTGTAGGTGAATTTCTCCAAAGCTTAATAGCTTCACAATTATTTTTTTTTAAAAAAAAGGGACTCCTGTATCTTTCACTTTCTGCCACTGAATCTTTGTTTTGTTTTTCATTATCAGGCAGACTCACAGTGCATCATCACTTAGTCTGTTTTAGTGTCTGAGCAAATATGTTATGCCCTTCAAATCTTCACTTCTATCCTGTATTCATTCTCATTGCTTTTCCAAACCCTGTTATTCATGCACATCCTTTTTAACTGGATATGATGCAGATTTTTTTATTATTATTAGCCCTCTGTCACTTCGCTTGTTAGAGAACTCACATGATTGTGTTTTGATACCCATGTGCACTGAGTAAGCATTAGAGTAGAAAAAATGGGATACAAAAGATAGCACCATCAAGCTTATAAATATTGCAGTATGTTGTGGGGGAACTCAGGAATCTAGAAAATGCTAAATTGGTACATGCTAATTTGCCATACAGCACTACAGTATTTTCAGTACTCGTATTTGAGAGAAATCATCTCACCTATCTGCATTTCTGCCCCATACTTAAGACTATGAGCTCGCAAGAAGGTTATATTTTACATCACTGAAATAATACGATCTTGCTACTTTGATACCACTGTTAAAGATTTGCATGGTATTTTCTGGTTGTGATGCTATACCTGGAGCTCTACCTTGGATAATTTCCAGAATGACTGCTACTTTCTAGTATAGTCTAGTTGCCCCAAGCTGTAAATAAGACCTGTGTAAGCTGGTCTTGTTCAGAGCAGGGAACAGAAGGCATAGAAGGGGTCTAATAGAAATGTTCCAAAAACTAAAAGGAAGGTAATCAAGAAGATGGAGCCAGGCTCTTCACAAAGGTGCCAAGCAGGAACAAGAGAGACAACAGGTGTAAGCTGAAACAAGAGAAGTTTGGACTGGAAAAACTTAGGACAGCTAAGCAGTAGAAAAGTCTGCCCAGCAAGGCTGTGTACTCTTTTTCCTTAGAAGTTTCCAAAACCATATTGGAAAAAGCCCAAAGCAACCTGGTCTGACCTCCTTGCTCACTATACTTTCAGCATGAGGCTGGATCATTCCTCCTTAAGTTCATTCCAGCCTGAATAATTCTGTAATATTAAAAAATGTATTTTCTGCACTTTCTGCCCTGATTATCAATTTATTGAAATCACAATAAAATGGATCTTATTTATTTCAAGTGCCTGCTACCTGCAAACTTTGTTACAATTTTGTTTGCTTTCAGCTTTTTCAAAGCTGTTGGCTAGTACAGCCTAAAGAATAGGTGCCTGCTGGTCATAACTCACAACACTGGATCTTTGGCTATTGCGCTTCACAGTTGTATTTTTAATACTATTGTTAGCACACAGAGAAAAGAGGCTATGATGATGTTATATTCTTCAGCTTTCTGAATCAAAATGTCCTACACTACTAGCTGAAACACCATATAGACCACGTCACACCGCAACACTATTATGTTTATCAATGACAGCTGTAAACCCATCGAGAGAAGATAAAAATAGGTACCATAATTAAGTTTTAAAAAATCAATACTGATCACCATACTGGCGGCTGCTGCCCCAGGCACATGAGTAAGGTCCAGATAGCAACAGGCAGAAAAAAATAGTTCACTGTGACACTGAAACGGCCAGCATCTGAAACTGCATATTTTCAGCAGCTAGTTCAAACACCTTTTTTCTACTTCTTGCCCCAGGATTTTACTTTTTGCTGCTTCTATAGTACTCAATATAAATCAGAGACCCTCAGGTTTCTGGAAAACTTTTTGCTGAGACATGTATGATTAGTCTTGCAACTGTTTTCCAAACTGTCCACAATTCAGTCTAAAAAGAGACCCAGACTTCTGCATGACATTGCTATGCCATGCTGCTGCACAGTCCCTGGACACAAAGAAAAGTCAGCACAGTGTGGTGGCACCACTGTAATCTACTGAATATCTTAGGGCATCTATCACACTGTCAGTAAATGCCATTCAGACAGATTTAGATTGGTGTACTTTCTTTACAATGGTAAACCCTTGGAGCTCCATTGGTCCAACTGAAACACTACGTTCACTACTATAGAGACCTCCTATCTCAAGTGCAAAAGTATAATAAGACTTATTTCTTCATACTCTTTCACTGCGACACAAGCGGAAAAAAAAAAAATTCTAGCTATTTAATTAGGTGCAGGAGAAGTGTAACAAGAGCATCTGTCCACGATCAGCTGTGCAGGAAATGCAGGGGACAGAGCTCAAATCACAAGAAGGCAGAACTTGCTAAAGACAGGTGGCAAGCAAATTCACCATAAGCTTACAGGACACAGAAAGCTACTTCAAGGCAGCTGATGTAAATTCACATGCTACCCGAATGGCCACTACTGCCTGCTAGAATGCTGTGCCCAGTTCAGCAGGCACCTTAACGAAATGCGGAGGATTTAGAGAAAGACATGGGAACTAATACCATCCCTTGCAATGAGGACCAAGAGGGCAGCCAGTGCACGTTCACTTTTAAATTTTCCTCTGTTCATAGCTTACATTTGCCAAAGGTTGCAAAGCAGCTTGAAGACAGGTCATGGGCATGACAATCGCACCAAAATTCGTTTGATCACTGATTCGTTGTCTAGCCTATGAAACAGCTATCCTAAGACAAACTGGTCAAGCAGGTCCATCAAATGTTCCTAAGTTTTCAGTCCAAATCATTTGCATATCAGCATTGTGTGGCAACAGAACTGTCAGTGTAAAGCACACCAGGCTGTATGTTCAGTGTCATTTCAAAAGAAATTTATATCGAGTTACCATCACTGTAAAAACACAACCGTGACACTGCTTTTATTCAACTTTGACTTGCATGCCATCTTGAATGATGGAATTAAATACTTTAGAGGAGGCTTTCTGCTAATTCTCAATAGTTAAGAGAGCAACAAAGGCCCTGGTTTAGCTGGCTTTCCAATTCCTACAAAAATTGGTCCAGTGTAACTCCTTACAGCTTGTTCCCATACATATATATCCAACTTCTTTTTGAATCTTAGTAGATTCTCCATTTTAAATAGTATTCTGCAGGAAGAAAAATTAACAGCTCAGTCAAATGTTCTGCCCAGAACAGATGGAAAACAGCCTTTCACAGTTACCATTGTCCCCTCACCTACTGCTTCACACTTGTTTCTGCAGATTATTAAAAAGGACAGTTGCTCCAGAGAGAGGATTACCAGATAGAGTATATAACATTTATAACAGTCAAATACGACATTCTGAAATTAATGTCATCATTGGGATCCAGCCTCTGACGCTCCTCCCCAAGTGTGCACCCGTGACAAGACGCAGCTGCTGTGAGCTGCTGTGTTGCTCCATCTCGGCAATGCCACACAGTGTTATCCTTCCATTATATTCCAGCCTGATTTATCTTTCAGACCTTCATGCCTGCCAAATTCTACTGTCTCCCGATAATTTTTTTTGTTGTTGTTACAATCTCCTTTGAATTTCAGTTTTCTTGCATTCTGAATTATGCTGACCATTTGTCAGCAATTGTTTAATAGGTACTGGTGACAATCAGAGGGTCTTTCCACTAAAGCACCTACACAATCCCCCTGAAATGTTGGGAGACCACTAGCACCTGTAAACATTGGGATAAGGCTCTGCAAGTTAAAAAACATCAAGTTTCCCCAAGGGGAAGAGGAGGTCAAGGCTGATCTTTGTCCTAGTTTCACGTCACCACAAATCAATTCTTTCTTTCCAGTTGTCACTTGCTGAGCAGCACGCCTTAGTACGCTTCCCACAGCTATCCTGCATCACGGACACATACAAATTGGCTTCCTGCCAGCCTCACAATACGCTGGAATGCCCCTGGAAGGTCTCTGATGAGACTGTTTCCCCCCCATACAAGCTTGGTTCTTTCGCAGCTTCTCCTACGGTCGGCCACTGTAACTTCTTCCATAGTTCTTCGTACTGCCCCAGTCACATCCTCTCACCCACATGCCAAGGGGCAGGGGCAGCTGCCCCCGGGGCAGGGCAGAGCGTGCCAGCAGGCAGCAGCAGGGGCTGCACAGGGGAAGCCCCATACTGCCTGCACTACGGCACATCGTTGCACTTCGCCCACACCCTGCTCACGTTGCCCACTGCAACCCGGCTGCCCTATGCCACCCGCTGTCGTCCCAGGCCTTACCTTGATCAGTTTGCAGCGGATCTGGGCAGACACCATGTGGCTGTTGCGGAGGTTGCCCACACGGAACATGAGGCAGAGCTTGGCATCGCGCTGCGAGATGACGGCGGCGCGGCTGAACATGAGGGTCTCGGCTCGCTTCTTGGGCTGGGACATCTTGATGAACATGCAGCCGATGAGGAATGCGTCGACAACGGAGCCCAGCAGCGACTGGAAGAGGAAAAGCACGATGCCTTCAGGGCAGCGCTCGGTGATGTAGCGGTGCCCATAACCAATGGTGGCCTCGGTCTCTATGAAGAAGAGGAAGGCGGAGGGAAAGTTGTATACGTTAGCCACGCACGGACTGTAGGTGTCATCGTGCGCCTGCTGCAGGTCACCTCGCAGGTAGGCAATGCCCCACCACATCGAGGCCATGACCAACCAGGCGACTGTGTAAGTCAGCAGGAAGATGAGCAGGTTCCACCGCCACTTGAGGTCCACCAGCGTAGTGAAGAGGTCGGAGAGGTAGCGGCTGCTCTCGCCACCCAGGTTCCCGTGCTGCACGTTGCAGCGCCCGTTCTTGTCCACGAAGCGCTGCCGCTCCCTGCGGCCGCTGCTGCGAGCCGGACCGACGGCCTGGTACTCGTCCCCAAACTTCCTGCGCACGGCCGACATGCCGGCGGCTGCCGAGGTCCTCCGCGGGTACGGCGAGGATGTGGCGGGGCAGGAGGGGCGGCCGCACCCCGCTGCCTGCGCGCAGTGGCCGCCGAGTGCAGCGCCGGCCCCCAGGGCACGAGGCGCACCCGGATGCCCGCGCAGCGGGACTCGGGAGGCGCCAGCGCTGCCCACTCGCTGGCAGGGCGGGAGAAGATGCAGAGCAGCCGCGGCCTGACGGGGCAGGCGCCACGCAGTCGGCGGGGGGAACCGCGCCGGGGCGGGGCGCGCCTCGGATCGGGGAGGGCGCAACGCCGAGGGCAGCTGGCCGAGATGCGCGGGCTCCAGCGGTCAAGGCGGCGGGGCCCGGGGGAAGCTGCGAACCGCCGGCGGTCCAGGACGAGCCAGGCGGGCTCCTGCCGCTACCTCCGGTCCCAGCCCGGCCGCCCGCCCTGCCACGGGCAGGCTGGGGGCGGGAGGGAGGCGGTGCGTAGAACGGCGCTGCCGGCGCATGAGCGAAGCGCGCACCGGGCTATGGGAACGCGAGCGGCGGAAGGTGCTCTGCGGCCTGCTGGGGCAGTCTTCAGCCCCCACACGGGCCCGGACCGGGGCGCGCTCCCGCAGGTAACGGTGGCCCGGCGGCACCGCTGGTCCCGGTGCGCGGCACGGTGCCGGCGCGGCGGCGCCATTTTGCAACTAGGCGGGCTCGGGCCGGGCTCTGGCGCCGCCTTCGAGGCGCGGGCCCCCGGTTTGACGGGCGCCCGCGGGTCCGCTGGGTTTGCCCGGCAGGCTCGGGCCAAGCCCGAGGACTTGGGGCCGTACCCGTCGGAGGCCCCGCGGAGGTGGGGCCGGAGGGTGCTCGCCAAGCGCGGCCTCACGGCTGGGAAGCAGGTCAGGAAGGGAACGTCTGGCGGCTGGCGTGCGGAAAGCACGGTCCGGGACGTAACCCCGCTCCGTACTCGGCTGAGCCGCGAGCACGTCGGGCCGCGGAAACTTTGCCACCGGTGTAGTCACCGGTGCCCGAGCGCGGTGGAGCGCTCTCCGGGGCGGGAAAGCCCTGTCCGGACTACGGCCTCGCCCTGCTCCACTGCGCGGGTGTCCGCCAGGACCCCGGGCTGCGCCCCGGCCCGATCGCTCGGCCCCGATGTGAGGGCGCGGAGGAAGAGCCCGCCCCCTTGGTGCCGAACAGGGAAGGGTGCGCGGTTTTCTCTACGCCTCAGTCAGCCATCAGAGTAGTCACCCTTTTGGTGCTAGAGTAGGTGTGGTACCCAACGAAAGACTGTCGCCCACATTTGGACACGAGGAGAAATTGTGTGTACTGGCTATCGGCTGTGGCCCTTTTAGCATACAGGTGTATTGTCTGACCTAATCGTTGGGATGATCTTCTGGAAAAATGTTAAACTGCAGTTGCTCTCTGAAATGAGATCTACTGCTATGAATGATACTATTTGGATTACAGAAGCTTTATGTTGTACTAGGCTGTACACCACAATAGGTTTATTTTCCAAGGTAATGGCGATATGCCAAATCACATTATACTTCTGTTTAATCCCATACTTTGACCCCGTATAGAGCGTCAGTTCAGTTTCTTAGCCTTTTCCAGATAGTAGCAGTCTTTTTCCTGGGTAAGGAAGGTGCCTCAGATGTTTGTTCTTGGGAACAGCTGGGAAAGGATATGTGTGAAAAGCAAATTATGATCTAGGGTAAATATTTTTAAAGAGGAAAAAGGGTATTTGAACCTATTTGTACTACAACAATCAGAGGATGGATTTGTGGTTTTGAGACCCTCTTGCAAGATACCACATGCTAGGGCTGATTTTAATACCGTGGAGAGCCAGCCCTGAGCATTGACCTGAGCACAGAATGCTTTTCATTCTTTAGAGTGTCCATTTCAGTCAGTCCTGGGTAACAGAATTTTTACAGAGTGTGGAAACTTCCTCTGAGAGAAGCCTCCATTTTGGTTGCTGTGCATAACTCCACAGTTCTGATGCTCCTGAGTTTGCCATCAGGGTTTTGAGATGCAAAAATATGTATTTTCCAGATTCCTGTGGGGGTTGCTTTTTCGCTAAGAATCTGGAAAATAACTTGGGTTTTCTTGGGGTTTGTGATAAATAAGTTTGACTAAGCACACAGTGTTGCAAAGATAGAGCACGCAATCAAAGTTCTCTTTCAAAATAATTTGAGAAGATTTTAAATGTGTCAAATGAAATGCAATAGTCAAAGAACCAGAGCAGTTGAATGAATTGCCTATCCATTTCTTTTTGCATCAAGTGTGTGCAGTGTGGTGAAATTACCTATTTCTTCTCAGCAACAGGTAACAGAAGTGTTTCAATAACTGTATAGTACGTGTAATACGCAGAAGTACAATCCATAGATTAGAGTGAACTTTGAACACTCGGTTCGTTAACTTAGAGAACTCAGCTATGTTTTGATACCCAGGTGGGAATAAAACATAAGTGACTGTTGAGCTTAATATTTCAGTATGTTGTAGAGCAACTTGGGAATCTAGAAAATGCTGCCTAAGTGCATACTAATTTGCCATGCAACACCATGGTATTTTCAGAAGCTAATAAAAAAAATGTTGAATTGGAAAACCATCACACTTGTGTCGTGCAATGACATCTACAAATAGAAACACGAGAAACATGCTTTACTGCATGTAGTAAAGAGCTGGAATATCACACGTTTCTTTGTAATCCTTTATGTGTGTTGTTATGGCAGTTTATTTTTATGCAAATATTAGTCTGATGGATTTTATAAACATGAACAACATTTTAAGTGCCCTGAAACACAGTGTATCATCTTGGACTGGCAATTATAAGCACAGATGCAGTTTTGATTTTTTTTTTTTTTTTTAAATATTGCTCTGGAGTCATTTGCTCTCAGTCAGAAGAGAAATCTGCAGTAAAAGCAGATTTCTGAGCAATGGAAGTAGCCTTACTTGTTGCAACGTCCTTAGTATCTGTGACCAAAGATTGACAGAGTGACATTCTCATTAGCTTTAATGAATTGCATGGAATTGTAGCATGATGTTCACCAGAATTCCAAGGTAATGTAAATTTATTTGAGATGTGCTTTTAGGAAGCCCCAGAACATCTTGTCACATGGCACCTTCCTGCATGCACTCTATTTCTGCATGTGATGTTTATTAGTGCTTTTAAACATCCATTATTTTCTGTCTTTTCAGACAGTTGCTTAGACCTGTTGAAAACTGCTTGTCGTGAGAGATGCTCTCTTTAGCATCAGCCTTATCTGAGATACAATATGGTATTATATAACCTGGTATTTTTCATTTGTTAGTTGCATAGAAGAATTAACTGCAGAACTCTGCTTGATTTGGGTTAAACTGAACACTTGAGAGAAAGATGTACTAGAAATGCACTGTCTTTACATGCTTGCCGTTTTTCTCACATGCTTGAGCTTAGGTGTTGTCTTTGCTCTTTTCAGGGCTGCCTCTGAATCACAGTCCAGAAAGAAGAAACAATCGTGTTGATTTAAGTTGAACATTTGTCTCTAAGAACAAAGCCATGCCGGTGCTTTTGGAAGACTCAGGTAACTAATCTGCATGTTTTCAACAGAACAGTGACTGAAATCTTAGCCTACGTGTTTCATACAGGATATTAACTTAAATTGGAGGCAAGTAAAAGAGAATTAAGGTAGTTCAACTAGAGTTTTTTAGCAGTTACCTATAAAAATACAAGGAAGATGTAGTGTAAAAAGTGAAAAATAATGAAGTTATTTCCTAAGAACCCTAGAGCACCTGAATATATTCTGGTAGATAGTGTCCTATTGACAAACTTGGACCTCTCAGTATAACAGTGGGTTCCATGTGTGCTTATTTAAGATCAGCCCATGTATATCTTCTGCTTACTGTGTCATTTCTTAATATTTTTTGAATGAGAGTTGGTAAGCTTTGTTAATATCCTTCCTTCTGACTTACAAAACAGTGATTCCATTCAGGGCTAGCCAACCAGCTTCTCCAGTATGCTACCAGGGTGAAGTCATATATTACCTAATACCAAGTGCTAAAGCAGAAGTGAGTTCGGGTCTCCCAGATCCAAATGCACTCTCAAGTTCATGGAAAGAATAGCCACAGGAACAGATTTTGACCCCCTCCCCCCTTTTTTTTCTTTTTTCGTCTTCCCAGATACGGTCCATTAGGAAAAACCTAGCATTTATCTGGCCCTGTGCACTGCAAAATTGGGGTTTTGACACTTTTAAGCACTTTTTAGAAAACTAGTCCCAAGCTTTGCTTCCACCACAGGGAAATCTATGCCAGTTCTTTCTTCCTCTGGTCAGATCTGGCTTCTTACAGGTGCCTCAGAGATATCAAGGGCAGGGTAACACTTGTAAGCAAAGTTGTGGGGGAAGTAGAGCTGGTGTCTGTGCAACAAAGGAGGTAGTTCAGTCATTTTGCAAGTCTGCCATGGCATTAATCATTCAAAGTAAGTTAGCTGGCTAGTTGTTCTAGAAACGTAGAGTAATTAACGTGAAGGGGAAAACTTAAAAGCTAATGTATTTAAAAATATATATTGCTTTGGTAGCTTTGACCTTAATATAATAATTGCTGTATCTTAAGCTGTGTTTGCCACTTTTGAAGGGAGCATTGCAAAATAAGTGATAGATAAACACAAGTCTCTGCAAACTTGCTGATCACCAAGGTGATACCCAAGTAAGTGTAGTGGCTCTTAAGTCTGCAGTAGAAGGTCCCATGAGAAATGCTACCTAAAATTTTTTTTTTCTGTCCTGAATCTAAATTTAGGATTGCATGAAACCTTGGCCCTTTTGACATCTCAGCTAAGACCTGATTCAAATCATAAAGAGGAAATGGGTTTCCTTAGGAATGTCTTCAGCGAAAGGAGTCTCAGCTACCTAATAAAGGTAAAAGTTCATTTAAGTATGTACATTTTCCTTGCAGTTTACTTATTCTCTGTTCCCTTGATTTATCAACCATTTACTTTGCCAAAGCTTTCTTTTTTTTAAGAATTCCATACCAACGAAATCTTACATTGTGTTTAAGCACAAATGTTAAGAATATTTGGTGATTAACATATTTTGTTCAGAAAAAACATTTTTGCTCTGATTGCTGAAATGAAGATAGTGCCCTGCAGCTAAAAAGGAGTATGACATGATTTCATCTTTTCCCTTGTGCTGCATATTTTCTGGCTGTCTGAAACTACTGTGAGCAAAAAGAAAACTAAAATACTCCTAAATGAAAAAATAACCCCAAAAATATTCCCGTGTAGGTATATTTAGAAAGTCTTATATCTCTCTGTAGAAATATCCTTGAATAATCTTTTTCAGATTCATGAAAAACTCCGTCATTATGAAAGACAGAGTCCAACTCCTGTTTTACATAGTGCAACAGGATTAGTTGAAGATGTAAGTAAAAATTCTTGTCTCCTACTTTTCGTATTATTTAAGCCTGCTTCTTTAACAAATCAAAGCTTTGCAGTTGTGCTATATGTGTATATATTTCTCACCTTCCTCAGCTGTCTTTGTCATCTATTGGCCATGATGGATTAAGGAAATGAGTGCTCAAAAATACTGAGTCATTTAATGTCTAGTGAAGATGGACACACTCAGGTAGAAAGAAAGGATATTATTAATTGCCTTAACAGGGGAGAGACTGCAAAAAGCATCCAGTCCTTTCTTGGCAATAGACTATCATCTAACCACCCAGCTGCAGGCAGGGCCACCTTTCACTAGGTCGAGTTGCTGAAAGCCCTGTCTAACCAGACTTTGATCATTTCCAATGGTGGGGCATCCAAAGCTTCTCTGGGCAACCTTGTTTCCAGCATCTCACCACCCAGATGTTCCAGCAGCTCTCCACCTTCATCATAAGGAAATTCTGCCTTATATTCAATCTAAATCTGTCCTCTTTCAGTTTAAAACTGCTGCCCATTGTCCTGTCACAGCAGGCCTTTGTAAAGAGCATTTCTCTGTATTTCTTTTAAGCCCTTTTATGTATCGAATGGCAGCAATAAGATCTCAGAGCCTTCTGCAAGCTGAACAATCCCAACTGCCCCATAGTTTCCTCATGGGAGAGGTATTCCAGCTCTCTGAGCATTTTTGTGATCCTCCTCTGGGTGCGCTGTAACAAGTCCAAGTACTGGGGACCCTGGGACTGGACATTGTCCTCCAGGTAGGGGGGTCTCATGAAAATAAGAGTAGGAGGGAGAATTGCCTCCCTCGACCTGCTGGCCAGGCTTCTCTATGTGCCATCTGGGATACAATTGCCTTTCTCGGCTGCAAGTGCACATTGCCATCATATGTCTGATTCTTCATCCACCAGTATCCCCAAGTCATTCTCCGCAGGGCTGCTCTCAACCAATTCATCCCCCAGTCTGTTCACAGAGCAGAGCTGTGTCTTAGATTCGTGTGTAACATGATGCCATGTGCCTGAAAAAGTGAGATTTACAGTGCATTTGACAGCTCTTTACAAGTGCCATGAGCCTATTTCCTTCCATAGTGTAACAAAGGGCAGTAGGTTTGGGAGCCAGAATTCCTCCCCCTTCAAAGTCAGGGGACCCCACTGCCCCATCTTTACCTGCAGCATACCCCCTCTCCCTTTTCCCATGTATAGCCTGCTGCCTCCATAAAAGTTTCGGCACTGCTGCCAGTCGAGCCATACAAAATTTCCATCTTCAAAACAGCAGAGAAGTTTTGCAGCAGAACTATATGACTTCCCTATCTAGAACCCCTAACAGGGTAAGGAAATCTCTCTTGCTTCAACCCCTTTACCCTTCCTCCTCCTTGCCCTGCTTTCTCTCTTGTCACTCCCAATCAGCCCAGCACAAAAGTACCGCCGTTATTTCTCTAATCTTTTGTTTGAAAGGCCTGAGACTCCAGGGCATATTTTGGTATCCCAGTTTTGCGGGATAATGAGGGAAGTTACATTGCGTGTTCCACACGGGTGATACTACATGATTAAAGAAAGGTTTAAAGTCTTTTGTCATAGTTCAAGCACAAGAGTGTTGCTTCACATATCATTTATGCATTCCATGTAGAATTTAAAATTTCAGAACTTGTTCCTGAAACTATATTGGTGGAATAACTCTTAAAATGCATGTTTAGGGATTAGGATTCTGATTTCTAATGCTGTCTTCCTGCACTGTCTAAAAAAAAAGTAAAAATCAATGAAGAAGATTGCATTTCATGCAGTTTTCATGCACTGTTGATTGGGATCAATTTTGATCTCCACAAACCACGTTGATGGATGATAGATGTTAGCAAACACCCACCAGAAATGCAAATACATGATCTTATTTGGTGGAGTCCTTTAATTTTGAGGTTGTAAATTTTTATTTTAAAGGTAATAGAAGAGTTGCAGACCACACCAGTGAATAATGAAGAAAAAGAGCTACTTCAGCTGTTGTCAACGCCACATCTCAGGGTAAAAAACACACAACAGAGACTTTAACAAAAGTCCTTTGTGGAATTGCAATAGAACATTTTGTAACAGAAAAGTTTTATTGAAGCATCCCTAAGAGAAGGAAAAAACTTCTTGCAAACTGTAGTTCTGTTCCACTATGATTTCCTGCATGGGGTTTAGGATGCAAAGGGAATTGAGAAGACACAGTGTTGGCCTTTCCTGCATAATGCACCAGGCTGTCTTCCCTCTCTCCCCTCCTTAGTATTTTCTGAGGAAGCAGAAAAGAGAAAGATACCTTTTTGCTGTTCATAATTCACTTTTTTTAGGCTGAGCTTTACTGTTGCCTGGATTTATTTAAATATCAACATATACCAGTATATAATTTACATGATGGCTAAGATAATTGCTAGGTGGTTTTTTGAGGATTTGTGGTGAGGATAGAAAGGGGGAGATTTAAGTTTGCTGTAATACTGGAAACATGAGAACTGGGAACTGTAATATTGCTCTGTTACATTTTTTTTTTTTCCTTTATGCAGGCAATGCTTGTAGTACATGACACTGTAGCACAGAAGAACTTTGACCCAGTCCTTCCACCTCTGCCTGATAACTTAGATGATGATTTTGATGAGGAATCAGTGAAAATTGTTCGGCTAGTGAAAAATAAAGAACCCTTGGTACATATTAGATAATCCATATCTAGTCATAAAACTCTATAGTGCAAGAGTATTACTGTGTGTATAGAGAAAATACTTGAAGATGTTGTCTAATAACCTTCAAAAACTAGAAGTGTTCTGAAGCTAGTAAAATGACATAAAAAGAAAACTTTGGTAAATACACCTTCACAATCTTGCATTGGGGTGCTTTATGGGCATGGGTTTATAATGCCAGTTCACACAGGGAAGACTGTCTCTGAGGAAACCGTATATGTTGAAGCAATTGTGCTTATTAAATGTATTAATTCTTTTCATACTGTAGCTAACGTTCAGTGACTTAATAAATACTCATTGACATGAAAGTCACTGATGCATGGTGAGAGTATGTTTGATACCTGTATGTCAACATTATATTGTAAAGGTATGAATTTTATACAAATGGAAATGGATGAACTGATTTCCTAAGAAAAAAACTGTGTATGACAATAATAGGAGAGAGCAGTGCCTTAGTTCCTGATCAAGCTTTGTATTGCCAGCAAAGGCTGGAGAAGGCAAAAACTCTAATTACTTGGCTTTCCTTGCTTTTATATGTAAGAGTGCTGACTGTATTGTATAAAGATGAAGACAGAGTTTGTTGTAACAAATCCAGTTTTGCACACTCGAGTGACTGGGATGACCACAATAATGTAGGTAGTGGAAGCACTCAGCAAAGTCAGTAGAAAGGAAGGTGTGCGTACTTTCCCATAATGGGCAGGCAAAGGTTGAGTAATGGTGAAAAATTGTCAAGGAGAAAGAAGAAATCAATAGAACAAATTAATTTCAGTTTAAAAGACAGTAGTGTACATGTTATTTCGCCACTTGCTGTATTCTAAGCAAATTTCTTACGATTTCCTGGGGCGGGGTGGGGGGGCGGTATATTTTCTTTCAGTGAGCCACCATCAGAAGAGATGAGCATACGGGAGCTGTGGTTGTAGCAAGGATCATGAGAGGTGGCGCGGCTGATCGCAGTGGTATGATCAGTGGTAAATTTCTGAAGGAAAGGGGATTTTGAATTGCATTTGTAAACTTCTAAGGTTTCCTAAGCATGCACTTAGTATTTCTGTATTTTATTGGTAATGTATTAATCTAATTACATGGCTTTTTTCTGAAATGGCCACTGGAAAAAAATGCAAAGAGATAGAAGTAGGTTTGAGCTTTAGAAGAAAGAAAAGAATGATTTTTTACTTTTAATCTAGTATTTTGGTTTATTCAGTGTATCGTGTGTTATTTTCTGTGTGCTTTACTGAGAATTTTCTTGTATGTTGGTTAACAGTAGCTATCTGTAAGACAAGTGCAACATTTCTTACTGAACTGGATAAGCAAACCTAAAACTCGTAGAGTCTCTTCATGTCTTGTTAAAAAAAAAAAACGAGTCTAGCATTCTGTTTGGGACTGTGTAGAGATGATCTATCAGTTGACATGTCATTCTTGCCTTTATAATTGGCAGCGTGCTTCCTTACTTTACAAGATTTGGTCATCCTCATGGAACTATTCCAGTTTTGCATTCTTAATGCTTATCCAGATAGAGGCAGTGGTTTTCCAGAGTATCATGCCACATGTCTATCCGCATGCCGGTGTCCTTTGAGACTGTGCTGCATGAAAAGAAAAAAAGCCATACGGAATAAGGGCAGGAGACTTGGAGGCACATTGTCAACAAAGGCAATAGTACTAAATCCATAGAGCTGGGTGAGGGAGGAGACAAGGTACATGCTAATGACTTAGGCTGGACATCAGAGGAGTGATATTTTAATTTACTTACCATCTTTTCAGGTCTTGTCCATGTTGGAGATGAACTAAGAGAAGTCAATGGTATTACTGTGCTTCACAAACGACCGGAAGAAATAAGTCAGATTCTGGTCTGCATTGATTTTCATTTCAAGATCTTTTCTGTTGGGTGATCTAGTAATTACAGTAGATGATAAAATTTAACCATGAGTTTAAAATATAGAGCTAAAAGATGCAATCCCTGCTTGTCTTTGCATTAAGAGTTTTTCTTCTCCCAGTGGATTAGTCTTCTCCTTTTGACTTCAGAAACTTCTGCGAACTGCATCAGTACCAAGTAAGATACAAATATAAAGTTAACGTGTTGCTCTGTCGAGAACTTCCCTTTAATGCTTTGTTTATGACAAGCGAATTGCAAATTAAAGTATATTCCTGGAAGATCAGCAGTTTATTCATAGTACAGTATGTTAGGCAGCTGAAGAAAGTCTTGGCTGTGTATCCAATGTGTCTGTTCTTCACCAGCAGATTCTTGGTGACATTAGCAAATTCTTGCTTCGAGCTTCTCTAACATGAATACTCACAAATCCTGGTAGAAAGTGTTATAGCTCTTACATTTCTTTATCTCTGACTTCCCTCCTGTGTCTTGGTTTCCCCTTGTCTTGGTGTGGAGTCAAGTTAGGGACACAGTAAGAAGAACGGCAACACTAGAAGACTAAAGTATCTGATGTCAGTTCCATCGCCTAATTTAAATTTAAATCAAAACAATCCTGAATAATGCCAATGACTGCTTTTAACTTGGGGGTTAAGTGGTGTCAAAATAATTTTGAAATACTTTGTGTAAAATTTTGTTTATGGGCACCCTGGGATGCTGTTCCTCGGTCCTGTGTATACTAATTACATCTGTCCTGTGTAATTACTAATTACGTCTCTCCCATGTAAACTAATGCCTGCAGTATAATAGTTTCCTTTTCATGGTTTATTGTTTTGAAGAACAGCTACAAATGTTTGTCCTTGTTTCCTTTCTAATCTGTGCAAAATAGCAGGCTTCTCTAGGACACAGTTCATCTCATCCAGAATGAGGCATCTAAAACAGATCATATAAACCTACTCTAGACTTCTGAATCATCTAGAAGTGCTTTTTAATGTACTATAACAGTTGACATTTACTAGCAAAGATTTCTAAAGTGAAAGTAGATGTTTATTTTGTAGATGTTTACATTTCACTTGAACAGGTTAGCCACTCTGCAGAGAAAATACAGCAGTATTTCAAAGCAGCACTTTGAAATGGTTAGTCTGCAAAGACTTAAGTTGGTGTCATAATAACAGCCGTAGAAGTATTTAATGCCCTGTGAACTCTAGTCCAGAAATTAATGCAGTTGCTAAAAGCAAATGAAGGAATTTTAAGGCAAGTCTTAATATGTTTTGTCCAAGTAGTTACTGTGTATGTCTCCATGGGCAAGACACCCTTGTGGAGGATTCATGGAACATCCTGATGTCTCTGTAATGAATTTAAATAGTGGATTAGCTTGGCATGTTACTATTCTGAGAAGGAGAGACAGCCTCTAGCTCCTTAACTGGAGTTTGAATAGTCTGCATTGTATCCTTGTCTTGCTTTCAAAGTAAAAAACATTTCTCTCTTTCTCAGGCTCAGTCTCAGGGGTCAATAACATTAAAAATTATTCCAGCCATCAAAGAAGAAGGTCGTCTAAAAGACAGCAAGGTACTGAAATACTGAAGCACACATTTTCATATTTACACAGTCTGGCATCTCTGTAAATGCAACATTCCTGCTGTGTCAGTGAGGACTGTCACAGACACAGAATTGAACTACTAAGTAGAGGAATTTCTCCGTACCCTTTTATTGAACAGGATTACTTGAATGAGTTTTCTCCTCTTCATCATCTTGGCACATGTTCTTGTCATAGCATTTCTGAAATCTAGCCTCTTTTTCGTTCATGTAATTAAAATTGGTGTTCCTGCTTGTGAGAAAACTTTCTCTTTTATTAAATTTAGGAAAATGACAGAGTCCATGGAGCAAAGAAAAATAACAAGTAGGAAAAATTTACTTA